>JARHVA010001990.1:2280000-2412500 GCA_037957365.1 Torreya grandis | reverse complement strand
ATAACATTATTAAAATCATGTTATTCTTGTTTCTCAAATTATGTTTCAACCAAAGCTCTTGACTTTTTTATCAATAAGCTTTGAAGCTTTGCTCACCAAATAATTAATGAAGCTCTTGACCAAGCTAAATTTTAAGATTTTCTCATGAAGCAATTAGAACATAATCCTAAACTTGTTAAAGGAAAATTTAAAACATATAATAATGTTATCACTAGTAATACTCCACAAAATAAACTAGAAGTTTCCAAAATTGAAATTCTTTCACCTTCTCACACACCTCTCTCAGTATAATAAATGAAACAATTTTTACTACCATATAAAACTTTCATCTATCATAATAATCCTCATAAGTGGTATGACCCTAATCTATTTTGTTGGCTTCATGCTGAAATTGGTCACTCCCATTAATCTTGTAGAGTGATCACTAAATTTTTTTATCTCTTATGTGCTTGGTGATTCATTCAATCATGATCATATGATCAACCTTCACCATCAAGAGTACACCACTACTTCTCAAAAATGATAGGTTTCTAAACTTCAACCTCAAATAGCTAAATTTTTTGGTGCCATTAATGCTGATTATGACCAATATTATAACAATTTTGAATATGTTAACACTGCTAAGGTCAATTATGATCACAAGTCATCCCATAAAAATCATGTTACTACACCTAAGAAGCCATATTTATAAGAACAACTTCTCAAAGATACTACAACCAATACTCTAGATTTGGAAGCCCATGAGGATCCACCTCTTCCTTCTAAACCTCCAACCACATCTATTCTATTAAGATCTACTTTACCCCTTAAACCTCATTGTGGTTCTTGTTATAAACCTCATTATAACTTTCTTGAACAACTTAAATATAGGCCTTGTAAGATTCCACTTATGGAGTTAGTTCCTACTTCCCCCTATCATTGAATTTTGATTATGCAATAAGTTTAATAAATTGAAGATTCATCCTTTAGAGATGAAGAACTAACTTCTTTTGAATCTCAACCTACCAACATGCATACCATTAAAACTATGTGCCCTTTTTCCAAGCCTTATATTGAATTTATTGAAGAGGACATTATCAATGATGAAATTATTTTTATGCTAATGATCTACCGCTTCTTATTAAAATAGCCATCAATAACACCCTTATCTATAAAATTTATAGTTGACTAAAGATCTGGTATTAATGTGACATCTTTGTGGCTATACTTAAAACTTGGTTATACCACGAATCTTCTCATGCAAACCCAGTTTACCTAACATGTTTTTGATAAGACTAATAAAAAACCACTTAGTTATTTTGGCTTCCTTTAAACATCAAACCTAAGACTATTCAAACCAAACTTATGGTCCTTGATCACCCATGGACTCATCTAATTAGTGTCATTGCTTCTTTTGATATCCAATGCATTAAATTATTACATAATAAGAAATGATACAAGCATGAAGCAAATCCCAACCCTAGAGTGTTCAACATCCTAAACCCAAATCTCAGTATCATATTCCTACCATTCTTAAGATCAATAGTGCTCCTTTATCTAAGTTCATCAATATGAATCTTGATTTACAAGTCACTCTTGCTGATTTGGATGATGATGAACCTAATGATTTGTAAAATACTTGTAATACTACCAAGCTACCTCCTTAAATTTTAGAGTGGATTCATCCTTATTTATTAGCTAGGGACTATAATATTCCTCTTATTGATGAGATTACCAATTTCCCCCTTCATGTAATGCTTATGAGCCTTCTTTCATAGAATATTCCTTCACTTGTAATGATTTTGGAGTGGCCAAGTTATTTGAAGATCCTCTCATCATATTTCCTCATATATTTAGTAACATTGGGATTTCACCCTCTAAAACTCCCCCAAAATCTCAAGCATGTATAATTTCTCTAACATATGATGATGAATATATAATGGCCCAAGATTAATCTAGAGACTTGGATGTCTAACATTATTAAAAACACTTAACTCAAATTCATGCTTTTAATCAAGATTCTCATACCATTCTATAGATCGTGACTTAGATCCCAAGGGTAATGTACATCTTATGAATTCTTTGTATATTGATACTCCTTAGGTAGTATATAAAATTACACCTTCTAAATCTACCAAAAAAAATCATCTCCCTTACTACCTTTGGATCCTATCATTACATCTGATCCTTACCCCATCTTATAACACACAAATATACCCATGCCTTCTACTCCATATACTTATACTCCTGAGATCACACTAGATGCCAAGGCAACTGATTTCCATTAGATACATTCTAAATATGATCACCATGGTAATCAAATTTTATATCTAGAATTAGATGTTAAATATTATGGTCATCTTCCCACCTTTCCTAGTGACAAAGTTATTCTTGAAATTATTCATGCTCAGGAACCTCAAATTCCTTAGAAACATTTTAAATTTGGGAATTTTAAAACCAAAACCCTTTGTTTCAACAACTTTGTTTCTATAATTGATGTTAAAACTAATACAATCTCTTCTTTACCTAATTCACCATACCACTTCCAAGATGGCAATGGCATGCTTATCAAAGAAACAACTCACATTTAATATGGTTTTCCATCCTCTCCTCGACCAATTATAGTTTTCTGTGAAATATCACCGACCAAACATGACAAATTTAGATTATTCTTTGATAAGTATCATAAGGTCTTATCTTTCTTCTATGATTATATGCCTAGAATTGAACCTAGTATTATGGTGCATAACATTATCACTTATCCTGATGCCAAGTCTATGAATAAAAAATAATGGAAATTTCCACCCAACATTTCTACCTTATGTCACAAAGAAATCATCAAATTACTTGATGCTAAATTTATCAAACTAGTGGACTATTTTGAATGGGTTTCTAACATTGTTTCCATTTCAAAAAAGGTTACTTAAGAAATTCATATTTGTATCAATTTCTATAATCTTAATATTTCTTGTCTAAGGACAACATCCCTTTACCTTTGATAGATGCCATCATCAATTCCACAATTGATTAAAAAATGTTATCTTACGGATGAATTCTTAGGATATAATCAGATTCACATTTCCATTGAATACCAACATAAAACAACTTTTACCATAGAATGGGTCACCTATTACAATTTCAACATGCCCTTTGCCATAAAAAATGTCAGAGCCACTTATCAAATAAAAATGACTCATATATTTCATGATATTATCCACAAATTTTTTTAAACCTATGTGTATGATCTCATTGTCAAATCCAAAATTCGTAAGACTCATCTTTATGATCTTGCTATGATCTTTGACTATCTCCTTAAATATAAAGTTAGACTTAATCCTTATAAATGTGTCTTTGGTGTCACAACTAGAAAATTATTAAGATACCTAGTTTCTCTCCATGGCATAGATGTTTACCCTACTAAGATTAGTGATATCACCAATATTTTCATTCCTCATTCTATTCAAAACATTCACACTTAGGCAAAATTTGGGTAATTAGATGATTTATCTCCAAAATGGGTTATCGCATCCACTCTATCAATTCTCTTCTTAAAAAAGGTACCACCTTAGAATGAATACACTATTGTTAAAAATATTTTTGATAACATGAAATATTCATCACTCCACCCACCTACACTTCATCCTCCTTCCATCAACCCTTGAATCTATATACTTATTCCACACCCATACCAGTCAAGGAAATGCTTACCCAAAATGAAGATACCATAAGAGAGTATGTCATTTATTATATTATTTGAGGCCTCATCAGTTATGAGACACATACCAAATTCAAATGTGATTACCTCTCCATCTATTTCATAGCTAAAAAGCTTTACATTGCATGTTATACTAGACCACTTATGTCATCATATATTTTGAAACCCTTCATCAATTCTTCTCCAAATCCTTTCTAACTAGAGATATAATTAGCAAATTGATGGTCCTCCTTATGTAATTTGATCTCCACATCATTACTCAAAAATATGTCAAAGGGCAAGGCATAGCTGATCAACTTTTCACAGCTCATATACTAGATAAGAATCATATTCAAGATAGTCTTCTTGATGATAATATTCTCTACATCAAAGGTCTCAATAAATATATTTCTCTTAAATATTATTTTCATAAATTTATCATTTATCTTGAATAAAATAATCTTGATCAATTCACTATTTTCCATGATACTACTAAACTAAAAGTAGTTATGAAGGAGCTTCCCAGAATTAATGGTTACTTGCATGAGGATACTTAGACCCTTCACTTCAATGGTGATAAATGCCTTCAAAGAGTTGGGGAAGCTTTCATTCTTACAAGTCCTTTTGTAAAAATCATTCCTTTAGATTTCCATTTCACCTTTGATGTCACTAATAATATGGTTGGGTATGAGCTTTAATCTTAGACATGAGAGTTGCCCTTGATTTATACATTCAATACCTTCATACCTTGGGTGATTCTTAGATTATTTTACAAAAATTAAATTGTGATTACCAATGCAAAATCAATAATATTATTACCTATCATCAAATTACAACCACTCTCACTAAATATTTCACCTCTTTCACTATTGAGCCTATTTTTAGAGATTAAAATTCTATTATTGATTCTCTCACTTCTTCAGCATCTCTTTTTCATCTCCACCAAATTCTTTTTGCTCCTACCTTTCTTATCCAAATAATAAAATATCCATCTTCTACTCAACCACTGGATTCATGTATCTACCACATTGAGGCTATCACCATTCAACAGGGCCTATGGTATAAACACATCACTTAGTTCTTAGAAAACCAAACTTATCCTCCTAGCTTAGGTTATTTCAAAAAGACATGTATTAAAAAACAATATTTAAAGTATGTATTTTGACACAACATCCTTTATTATCACAACATTGAAGGTACCTTATTTCGTTATGTTATGAAATATGAAGTCCCTCATCTTATTGAACAATCACATGGTGGTATTTGTGGTTGTCACTATAGTGGACATGATACATTCCTTAAATTCCAAAGTATGGGATAATTTTATCCTACTCTTGAAAATGATGCAATTTAAATCAATAAAAAGTGTATTCCTTCCTAACTTCATGATGTTCTAATTAATTCACCTCTAGCTAATCTTCAAACTATCAAATCTCCTTGGCCATTCTCTATGTGGGGATTCGATCTCATTGGTAAATTAACTCATTCCTAATATGATAATGTTTTTATAATCATAGCTAATGAATATTTTACTAAATGGGTTGAAGCCATGCACCTTGTTAATTTCATCGATACCACCATATCCTAATTTATTCTTCACCAAATCATTTGCTACTTTGGTGTTCCCTATACTATCATTTCAGACAATGGTTTTCACTTAAAAAATAAAGATGTTAAAATAATTTGTGATAAATTCAAGATCAATCACAATATTTATACATCTTATAATCCATGATACAATTGCCAAGTTGAGGACACTAAAAAATTTATCAATAAAACTCTTTGAAAGATAATTCGTGATACATGCATGGATTGGCATCTTCATCTTCATCCAACCCTTTGGTCCTATTGGAATATCATTTATAATGTCACTAGGGTAATGCCATTATCTCTAGTTTATGGTTATGAGTTAGTTCTTCCTTTAAAAGCTGAGCTTTCATCTCTTCATATGTGTGTGTGTGTGTGTGTGTGTGTGTGTGTGTGTGTGTGTGTGTGTGTGTGTGTGTGTGTGTGTGTATATATATACATATATATATATACACATATATACATATATACATACATATATATATATATATATATATATATATATATATATATATATATATATATATATATATATATATATATATATATATATATCTTCATGGTATCATTCCTAATGAAGAATTACATGAAGCTCACCTTCATGCCCTTGATCTCCTTGATGAACATCATCTTTCTTATTTACAACATAAATACCAATATAAGGCTCATATTGATAAATAACATAAAAAAACATGTTAAAGTTCACACCTTTAATTTTAGTGATCTTGTCCTTAAATTATAATACATTCATGATAAAGAAAGTAAATATTCCCAAAAAAATGGTGGGTCCCATATTTAGTCAAAGATATTCTTGGTCCAAGAACCTATCACCTTCAAACCAATGAACACCATGTTTTCAAAGAACCCACCAACACACAATTCCTTGAGAAGTATTTTTATTAAATATTTACCCTTATTTTTATTTTTTCTCTATCTGCTACCTAACACTTTTTATAGGTTACCTACATAGGTCTCTCCCTCTATAGTAGTTCCGATTTTTAATAAACCTTTAGTCCTTCATTTTTGGTCTATTGGTTTCCTTTCTCTCTCATTAGTTGCATTGTAAAACCATGAATAATACCCAATCATCCTCATGATGTACCATAGTATTATTTCTCTATTTTTCTTACGTTTCATTTGGCACCCCTTGGGTTTCTTTTTTCTGAGTTGCATTATAAGACTATGGATAGGACTTAAACCCCCTAAACAATACCATTTTTTACTTACCTCATTTTTTTTCACATACTTTTTGGTAGCCTCGTGGGTTTTTATTTTATGATTCGTTGTGTAAGATCATGAATAGGACCCAACCTTCCTCATGAAATCACCATCTTATCATTCCTTCTTATAAACTATGTTTTACAATGGTTACAAGTTCTTGATCCTTGTTCTCAGATTTATGTTTTACTTCTTTTGATAGATGGAATTTTCACAATAGTCTATGTTGTCATATTTTCCTCCATTTCCCTCATTCTTATGATAAAGAATCAGACTTTACTATCACTATATCCCTTTTTCACCCTTTGTTATATTATCTTTGTGATTTGAAGTAATTCAAATTATTCCATATGTCATTCTTCTTAATTTACTTTCCTTTCACTCCAAATTAGATAAAATAAGGTCTAAGTCAAGATATCACTTTTATTTCACATATATTTACGAGACTATTAGACACCATGCTCTCTGAAGTTCTCTCTTAGTAACCAAGTCCTAATTATTTAAATGAAAGTCATATTTAACACTCATGTTTGGTTTTCCAAATCCATATGAGGAGGAATAAAAAAATCCATCAAGAAAGTTAAAATCTAAATCATTTGAAACAAAAGGAAATGATATACAAAAAGGAAACATACAAATCTGAAAATTCAAAATCACACCCAAAGACATTATTCCAAGTACATTTCTTATCTCTAGTTGAACCTCAAACTCCATAGTTTACCTCACATAGAGCTAAGGTCCATTGGGATGTGGTAGGCCATTATATTAGAATAGGATAATTAAAAAAACTTTATGGTGCTACATACTTTCTCACATAAGTACCCAACCTTCGTATTAAACCAACAACTCTGTAAGGGGTCCTGAGGAATGGGAAACACATCATGGAAAGATAGGTCCATTTTAATTTTCATTCATATAGTCTTCATGGGATGATATATACACTTTGTTTATTGAACTAAGACTTTTGCGACAAATAGAAGTTCTTCAAAGTCCTTAAGGTTGAAAGTCGTCTTATTTTGATAAACATAATTTGAGTACCTTGACTTCGATAAAGAGTTCCTCTACCTTTGTTTTTCCTTCATTATCCCATCCACCCATTTTATTTCCCCCTTTCATAGGCAAATTATGATTCCAAATTTGTTTTCCCTCTTATATACTTCCTCCTTCACATTTAAAAAATATGCTAGCACTACATTATTTTAATTTTAACTATCTTTAGATCAAAACAACATGTTTGAGCAACTGTGCATTTTTTTATTTATATTCCTTGACTTGTTTTGCTTTCCTTTTACCATTTATTACTATTTTATTACCCTTATATTGTGAGTATCTAAGTTTTCACATTTTTCCATTATTGAGTGAGGTTAGCTTGTTACTTCACACTCGTCAACGTTGTTTTCCCTTTTATGTACTTTTTATTAGTGATGATTGAGATAAGGATTGTTACTGGTCACTCATCAATGTTGGGTTACTATTTTGTTTTACCTTCATTTTATTTGTCCATCTTTGTTTAAGTATTGTTATTGTTTTTACATTGATGTTTTATTATCATCTTTTTTTTACATATATCCTTGGTTTGACTTGGTGAGTTTCCTTTACTAAGGTTTACTTGTTTGAGTTTTTTAGTCTTTAGTAACCTTGGATTTTTGGTTACCTACTTTAATATTTATTTTTGCATGGTCATTTTTTTAACATAACACTTTTCACCCTAGCTTTCCAAATTCCCAAATACATCTTGTCTTCATAGTACTAATTACCTTGGCTTTCTTGCATTTGTTTGTTTTTTCTCTTTGGTTTTGTATTCTTGGGTTTGTAGAAAATAATCTCTTCACCCTCCACAATAAAAAGTGTAAACATAATAGACAAACATCTAATTATAAAGGTAAGTCAAAGTATGCATCACATTTCATTTTAGTCCTTTACTTTTAGTTATGTTATGCTTTAAAATACTACAACATTTTTTAGCATCATCATTGTGAGTTACTATTTTCTTTCCCTAAGCATCACCCCCTAATGCACCTTAGTAACATGTGATAATATTTGAGTGGGGTATATGTATAAACATAATATTTTTAACTTTTATCAAATACTAATGCTTTACATCTTACAAGAACCCATGGAGACCTTAATCTCTCTAAGTGTATGCCCTAAGGGGTGTACCAAGAAAGGGGTGGGCATACCATTAGTGTTTTTTAAGATTTTTGTCCCTTATTTCCACTTATCACCAATCCAACCAACTCTTAAAGCCAGTCTCTAAGCTATTTATTCTCATTTTCACATTCCTCTAGTTGTTTTCCTCTTTTCATCTCTCTTTTCCTCATCTTATGTCCCTTTTTGATAGTTGACTATACTAGGTTGAGTTGGTCGACCCTAAATAGTTTCAAGTGATTTTCACTTAGGAATTAGGTTGTCTTTTGGCTAAACTGGTGCATGAACTAGTGAATAATTATCCAAAATTATGCTAGGTTGACTGGGTTGACCCTATCATCCAAGTGTTTTGAAATGGCTTAGGGTTAAATATACCTATATATATATATATATATTATTTCATCATTACTTAATATTAAATCAATATTTATTATTCACTTTCACTTCTTTACAATCTAATCTTCCACCATTCTACTTTAGGAGTCTTAGCTTAGGGTTTCTACTTGGAGAATATAGTCTCATGGAAAAGTTTTGAATGTTTTGGCCTTTCATAGTGATCCTTACAAACCACAAAAACCTCTTATGAATCCCTTTTATCTAAGGAAGAGATTGCATCTTGATAAGTTCAGCATTCAGGTAAGTATTTTCTAACCTTTCTCCTCTCTTTAATAGATAAAAGTAACATAAGTATTGACTTTGAATAATATTTCTCTTCTTCATCTATGTTTTAGTGTCTTACTCATACATATATTAATTGATATTCTCCTATACATGTTTTTTTTGTTTACTAACCACTCACTTTGTGCCACAATGCTTTGGTGAACACTAGATTAGGACTATTTCAAATAATTTGGTCTTATAACCACTAAAGTGGAGTGGATAAACTTTTCTCTAAAAATAATTTTCTTATGTTCCACATAAAATGGACTATTTCAAAACATTTGGGCATAGATAAATTTTAATCAATTGGACTATGTTTAATAATTTGGACTTATACCGACTAAAGTGAAGTGGATAAATTTTTCTCTAAAAAATAAATTTCTTATATTGCAAATAAATAGGAGTGTTTCAAACCATTTATGCATAGATCATTTTGAATAAATTGGGATATTTTAAATAATATGGACTTATACCCACTAAAGTGGAGTGAAGAGAATTTTCTCCAAAAATATTTTTTTTATATTCAAATAAATTGGACTATTTCAAAGCATTTAAGTATAGATCATTTTGAATAAATAGGGTTATTTTGAATAATGTAAACTTATACCTATAAAATGGAGTGAAATTTTTTTTTTTTCAAAAATAAATTTTGTTTATTCCAAATAAATTAGACTATTTCAAACCATTTGAGCATATATATTTCAATGAAATTAGACCATTTTAAGTAATTTGAAATTATACCCACTAAATTGGAGTGGAGAATATGTTATCCATAAATATATTTTTTATATTCCAAATAAATGGAATTATTTCAAACCATTTGGGAGTAGATCATTTTGAATAGATTAGACTATTTCAAACTTGTCACACCCATCATTTCAAACTTGTGTCTCCTATGTGGGCCTTCATACTAATAATTAATCCTTTATACTACCTTATATTTTTGAGACACATGGTACCATTTTATTGGCCAAGTTATCAATGAAAACATATTAAACAATCTAGTTCATTTACATAATAAAATATTTTGATAATTGTTTTTTGTTCATTAGGAAGATCTTCATGAGCAAGTATCAATATACTAGTGGATCAAGTTGGGTAATTTCAAGATAAATCGATGGAGTATCCACTTGCACTTAACCAAATCATAGTAATTCCAAATTAGAATAAATTAATTGAACTATATTTGAAATAATTTATAATTTATTTGTATGAAATTGATGATAATGTTTATTACTATAATTCTAGTTTATAATCAATAAACACACTTGAAAGAATCATAATATGGCAAAGTTATATCTTTATAAACATTGGTTCACAATTATTGGCATGGAATTTTTACTTTCTCTTAAGAATATAATGATAGACATCATTTTGATTTTCTAATAATTTTCATCTTTTTGACTTCCATTTCTAGTGTATGTACTTGGCGTAACACAACTCATTCTCAATTTTTATTTTGTAACACAATTATGAGAATTAAAATCAATGAACAATAGGTTGGTAATTGTAAAATCATCTATAAAAGTCCCTTTAAACATAAATTCATCCAATATATTTATGTTTATATTGAAAGGCTTAGAATACACTTTCCCCCAAACAAACATGAAATTTGAACTTGTGCAACCCATGGCTTGAATGAGTATCCTCAAATGATTGTCCTCTATCATTAACTAAATTCTAACATGATAAAACTACTACAGTGCCACCTTCAAAATTTCTTTGGAATGATCTTGAATTTAGTATGGCATATTGTCAATTTTATAATCTTATTTTTTTTCTCATACCACGCATTTGCATATCTTTTGTTTTGTGCACAATAAATAATTAGTCATCTAACCCCAAAATCAATAGTTTTTTAGAAGTTGATTTTAACTCTAAAATGTCTTTAATTTGTTAAAAAATAAATTAATTATTTATTAATAATATTATATTATAATAGATATAACATGGAAATTTTCTAAAATTTTTTTTACATGTCACTAGATTGGTTGTTGATGCACTTTTGATTTACATTTATTATTGTAACATAAAAACATGAGGCATTTAATTTTATTCTTTTTTTTGTATTTCCTTAAATATTACAAAGATTCATATAAACACATAAAAATAAATACATGCTCAAAAACATTGTAATTGTACTCATCATACACGGATGTGCCATTTCTATTTTCCAATTTTGTAACATACATATGCATATAATGTAGGAAATGATAGGCCACTTAGAGTGGAAACCACTTACAATGCCAACTGATATAACCACTTGTAGTATTGAAATAGTTGGGAAAATACCTAGTGAAAATATAATGTAAAAATACAAATATAAATGTCAAGGCATTCAATATTGAAGCATACAAAGATCCATTCAAAAACATATTAAAGAACAAATACAAGAACTATAAACTTATATTATCATTCATATTAACTCATTTAGGAATTACAATCAACATTAATTAAACAAATTTTAGATTAACAATGATGAGATATCATTCCCAATCATAAAATATAAGTTTTATGGCCATTCTGAGGTCCATTCCAAATACATATCCTTCCTTAATACTCACTCACTCATTCCTACCAAAGACAATTTGTTATTGGATATCATTGATGGTATACTCTTCTCATAGTCTACCAGCTTTAATTGGGATGCTCCTAGGCATGTAGATAATATTGTAGATACATGTATTTATAATATCAGTTGGAAGACTCTAGATGTAGATAAAAGTTAGTGACAGATATGGGAAGAGCTCTTAATATCTATTAAAGAATTAAACTATAGTAGTCCAAAGATATAATTTTTGTGGATAGTAGGATCTCAAAAAAATTTATAAAAAAAAAGTGAAGTAAATGTTGACAAACAGTTAAGACACAACTTTCATATGTAGGGAGTTTAGATTACATCACCAACATATAAATGTTCATAATGAATCCTTATAACTTGACCATGACTTCATCAAATTCTAAAATAATCTCATTTTTCCATAACTCATTTCTCATAGACGTTGATAGGAATTTAACAATAATAAACTAACATATATATTCTTATAGTAATGAAAGTATTAGTTATTCGTATGCATACCAATACATATTTATATGTTTATATAGCCCATCACACCAAACAGAATAGGATTTACTCTTCCAAGCCGTAGTTCACTATCACTAAATTCAAATGAATATACACATTAATAGTTGAACCCCCTTCATATACTTACAATAATACACATAAAATTAAAAAATATTTAAATCAATAGCAATATAATTATTTCTAGCATAATATACTTTATTGTTTTTATTATAATAAGGAACACATGGATACTTTGCATCACAATTTCTTATATTAAAGACATAGTATAACACATATTGTGTTATTTTAAACTGGGTATAAATTATAAATGTAAAGAACACTGTAATGTGTAAATTAAATATGTAAACAACATTTTAATGGGTAAATACAACAACATTCAATTCTACATAACAATAAAATGAATACACACTTCCAAATCCCAAGATGATGCAAGTCTATCGTTTATTGTCTTCTACAATCTCTTGTCCACAAATAAAAATTCAATTTTAATGTGTTTAAATAAATAAAAAAAATTAATATATTCTAGATTTATATGAAATTGTATAATTACACATGTATTGGAAGGTGTTTTCACCTTTTTTTTAACCTTTTTGTAGTTTGTATGGGTGCACTCTTTCATTGAAACTTTGGTTCTTTATTCCCTATAAGATTATATATAATGTAGTAACTAAAAATTATCATCATCAATTGATTTGATATTTGTATTTTAAAAATGTGTCTTTTTCTAGAGTTTTACCTTGTGTTGTTTTCATGGAGACACCAACCTCCAGACCTATGTCATGGGTTGTTGTGTTGGAGACAAAGTTCTAGAGATATGTTACAAACTATTTTAATTAAGACATAAATAGATGAAGAAATATTCTTTTAGTATTATGAATTGTTGATAAATAAAAAATTATATAATTGAAAAAATATGCATGATCTTATCTTACCTTTTTCAACTTGAAATTGTCATGTTCATTGATATGATCTTCCATTATTATTATTTCACTTGCATGTAATGCCATTAGTACTACACACAAAAATATTTCCAAGCTATTAGGTTTTAAAAATAAAGCATACACACTAAAATATTGTTAAGATGTTATATTTGGAAAATCAAACATGATTATAAAATAAATTAAAATTATTATCCACCTAGTACTGATCAAAGTGGTTGTTCTTGTATTGGTAACTCTAAATTTTTCAAACAATTTTGAAATTGAACATTAAAATTGTTCTCTTCAATTTCTATAATGAAAGATAAATTTATTTATAATCTCATATAAGCACGCACCAATCCAGCTGTTGTATATACACCTAGCACGTCATATGCATGTGAATCATTAAAATTGGAGATAAGTTTCTCTCAAAATATGTTATTTAGTTAATTTTTGAATGGCCTTCCTATTTTGTTTAAACCAATCATTTAAAATATTGGTACATCTTTGTATATGTCAAAACCTTCCTCTAATCTACTTTGTTGTAAATAGAGGTTGAAACCTTGTAGCTAAAAATGAGTGGAATCCTAAAGAAAATTAGTACCTATAATATGTGTCTAATCAAATTCCATTACTATCTAAACCCCATATTATGACACCATATCTTTCATAGAAAGGAAATCACCAACACACAAATTCTTGAGAGAGGTTTGAATGCCAAAAAAATGTTCTAGTTTATGAATGATGAATACATTAAAGGCCACAAAAATAATTTAATCAATCAATACCTAAATAAATATGTGAAGATTTTCTTCCTTAAAAACTTTAGTGAGAATTAAAAGATCAATAATTATCAAATCGACGATTAGATTAAGAATGAACATTTCACTAAAATCTTCTAATATGGATGGCCAAAGACATGGGGGCTTGTATTGGTAGCTAAATCTATCTGTATCTATCTTAGGAAGTTGATCACCATCATTATGTATATAATTTTTTAATATTCTTAATGAATATTGAGATAATGCTTCCCAACATTTTTTAAATTTTAAATACCTTCATTTAGGGCACACAAATCATCAAACCTTTTCATAGAAATTGTATAATGCTCCATAACCTCTTTAGGTGTGATTATTTTGTCTACTGGTAGTGTCATATCATGGTTGATGAAATAATCTACAATTTTTGATAATATTTTACTTTTAAGCTTCAAATTTTTTCATGAATTATCCCTGTTGGTGTACCCAGGGGTTTTCACGAAGGAAATAGACCCCTTTTCTAATAAATTTACTAGTTCTATTTTTTATTTGTCTAAAAGCCCTTAAATATTAGTATATGATATTATAACAATAATATTTAAATATTTTTTTATCTAAACCATGTAAAATACCACTTTCAAAAAAATCAAACACTTAATCAGAATAATCCCAAACAAGTTATTTCATGAAAAGAAGGCATTTTCTCTCCTATAGTTGTTATGCTGAATAGTTCATTTGTGGGAATAAGTGTCTATCTTGTTAATTTATTTCTTCCATATTTTTTCCTTGTTTCAAGATTATTCCAACCTCTCAATTTGTTAAGTTCACGTGCAGATCAAAATCTTTCTACAAATGAAGCCTTATAAATTATTTCATTGGATTTATTATATTGGTTACATATTTTGTGCACAATATGGAACAAAGTACATGTTTTTAGAAAAATATCCATTATAACAAAAAAAATTATTAATGATAGTGAATTTTATTTCTCCTCTAAAATAATTATCTATTTTTATATAATTATGTGTTGGCCATCTATAATTTTGAACCTCACAATTTTTTCTCCATCATATCTTCTAGGACTTCTTTTGATTCAATAATACATTTAGGGTTACTTGGATCAAAAGGAATTAACAAAGACTCTTTCATTGGAACCTCATAATGTTTTAAAAATTAATGAATTATATCACTAATCCTAATTTAATTTAGATTTCTTATTCTGACATTAGTGTCCCTCAATTCACAGAGCTCTAAAAGAATGCCATAGGCGTAATTGTTAGAGGAAATATATAATGTAGATAAATAACTATGTGTCTAATTAGAAGTTTGTGTCAACAAAAGTGTTCCAACCTTTTGTTTTATATTATTTCTCTCCATTGTTGTGAGTAATTATATGGCCTCTTTCAAATCTGTAAATGAATATGTTGCCCTTACTTGTCTTATTTTCTTTAATGTTTTATCTATCATAATTGTAGGGTATCTTAAATACATGTTTACCTGGTGGAAATTAGAAGAATTTGTTACCCCTTATTCAAGTTTTTATTTCAACATATTTTATATTATAATGACCAAATAATCTCTATCTTTCAACCAAGACATTAGAAGGTTGTCATAGCTATTAAAATGAAATGCAAATGTTTCACAAGGAGAAAAATTATTTTCTATCAATTCCATTTTATTGGGTGTAAATTTATTAAAATTAGTTATAGATCAGTGGATAATTCCCTCTTCTCCATTCGAAATTTATAATTGGAATTGAAGGGCATCTTCAAGTTCATCCTTATAATAGGCAAGGATTATTCCAATTGGGGAAGATTCTTTTCCTGATGTAGTGCTAAACAAGTATATATTTGCATGCATGTTGAGTATACTAAAAAATTTAAAATACCAATCATCAAAAGGAATTTTATCACCACCATAAAATGGAAGATGTTGATGTATATTTAATTTTAATTTTGGTAGTTTAAATGGTATTCTATCCAAATTATTTTAGAATGAGGCCTTTTTCTACCTTTTATTCAAATTATCTTTGATTGAGGCTTTCTTATACCTTTTAAGTGTGAGAATTCCTTTGTCACCCAAAGACATTCTAGAAACTAATTGAAATGAATTAAATATTTATATTTTTAAAAATGAAAGTTTCATATTGAATCCATCCATGAATTTTTTTTACTATTAAGCGGTGATTAAAAGTATATCAACAAATGTTAATTCTAAACTATAATACAAAATACATATTAAATATTCATAATATATACATTAACTTGCACTTACAGTAATAAGGTATGACCAAACTAGAAATAAATTATATGTACTAGCCAATATAATCTAATGGGCAAAGGTATCCACAAACATTTCTTTTAAAGGAGAAAGATGAGGGTAAGTATGTTTCTAATATGTGTCTAAATTCCCATCAACATGTACCTTCAAGGTATCTCCTAAGAGATACCTTTTAATCATGCACAAGAGTGAATTTTTCTTAAAAGACATCTCATATGAGATACCTTTAAGTTAACCATGATGGTATTACAAGTGTACTTTAAGGCCCTAGAAGGAATATCCTAGTGGACATCTCAAAAGGTGTTATCATAAATTCAAAGGGGCATTGAATGTATCTCCTAGTATAACTTTTCTTGAATGGTCATCTAATACTTGGGAGAGGATGCATTTTAGGTCCTCCTGTGCACATGTTCTTTACACCTCAATTTAGTTTAATAATTTTCCCTATTACATTAATACTTTTAGATCCAAATAATTAGCTTATTGTACCTTTAATTTTTTCTTTTACCTTGATGTTCATTTTAATATCTTCAAGGTATCTCTTAGAAGATACCTTCAAGTTACCCATGAAGGTATTACAAGGCCCTCAAAGGAATCTATTATTGGATACCTTGAGATTGAACTTTCCCAATGAGATTGAGGTTTGTAATATATTCAAGGTATCTCATAGGAGATACCTTCAAGTTACCTATGAATTAATCTCCTAGTAGGTATTATTGATGCCTAAAACTCCCACTCTCGACAAACAGTTTCCTATGGAAAGCTTTATAAATGTGAGATGAAATTAATTTCTATGAAGTAACCTTTAGGATTCCCATGATGATTATAAGAAGTATAGTGGTGAGATGTTTCTCCCTCCAAACTACCTTTATAATTATTATTATAAATGGGGCCCACTTCCCATGAAAAGGTTAACTACAACAAAACTTAAAAATATGGATTATTATCCATAGATAACTCGAGGTTGAACTTGTCCAATTTTATTAAGTTGTATAATGGATTCAATGAGATAACTTTAAAATAGGCACAAGAGTGGATTTCTCCTTCAAGATATCTTCTAAGAGCAACGTTTGGCCTAGATATCTGAGTTTTCCTATATCAAACTTTCCTAGACTACTTGATTGTATTTATCTATGTGTGTAATACCTACTCATAAGAAACATTGGTTTTGAAAACACTTTTCCATGGAAATTCCATACTAAAAGTTAAATCTTGAAACCATAAGGAATTTATTTTCTACTCTACCCTTCCCCCTATTTTGTAAGTTTCCCAGAGTGAAACTTTTTGAAGGAGATAATTTTAAGTCACCCATTAAGATACCTTCATGTTACCCTCAAGGAGATAATTTCAAGTTACCCATTATGGTATGAAAAGGTGATTGAAGGAGTCTCATAGTAAATACCTTGAGGTGGAACTTACCCATCATTATTTTGGTGTAGAAAGGATTTAATGAAAAAACATGGGTTTCAATTAAAGAAGTTAGTTAACAATACATTGATTATTGTGTATAAGGTATTATATAGATATTATCAAGGGGTAAAGGTGTATTTATTAAATGAATAAATTTGAAACCCATCATAATTATAGACCTCATAAGATCATCAAGAGAGAGTTGAGCATTTAAGGCATTCAAAGGAGCACTTTTGCCATCACCATTTTCTATCAAGGACTCAACTAAATTTAAGGATAAAGTTTATGATGCTACCATTTTTGATAATATTTATGGTAACTAATATAAATAATGGGATGTTGTAAATTATATTGACATGTTTTCATTAGATGTAAACATATCTCCCTTGGAATGACTATTCATCATAGACTTACTTGCACTTAAGAGACATGGATTACATTTGATTGTGGCTAATTCTAAGGTGATGCCATATATCAACCTCCTTATATACTTATTATTTGAAGACAAGGTTATTAATGATGATTTTATACACCAAATATATAAATAAACTAGTATGATGTGCATATATAGAATAGATTTTTAGAGGTATTTATCACTACTAGTATTATATGCCTATTTTGACAAACACAAGCTAGTTTCATGAAATCAGGATAATAATATGGAAAAGGTGTTAAATTCATGGCTTTTCCCCTAGGAAACTATGACATAAAAAGGCAATAATATCTCTCTGATCAATAAGTTTAGGATGGGAGTGTTGATTGATATGACATCTTGGGTGGAATTATAAGCTACAATCTAAGAGAAAAGATCATTCATAAAGATAAGCTAGTAGAGCTTGACCCTAACAAAATCAATGACCAGTAGAACTATGATCTAGTTGGTCACATAACCTCATTGAAAATTATCACTTTATATTTTTGTTGATTTATTTTCCCTCTACTTTTGGCCTTGTTTGTACAGTTTCCATTCACATTTTTTTGCGATGTGTTCATTTTTAGATAGTACTAATCTATTTTTTTTAGTCTTTAATGTTTTGTTGGGCTTTCATGAATGTTTGATAAAATTGTTAAATATTGACTTTGTAGCCTAATGAATTGGTACCTAGTCTTATGTTCAGGGGTTATGTGCACACCCATAGCGGGTATGCATCCCTAGGAGAGAGATAATGTTAGTGCCCAAAATTGAACTGAAGTAATTGGGCCCTTTTCAAGTGTAAATTCCTAATTACTTATCCCAACTTCCATCTCCAAGTGCTCCTTTAAAATTTCAAGTTTGTGTGAAAATTAGCTAAGTCCTAATCTAGTCTTTGCTTGGTGAATGTGTCTTTCCCTTAGACATTTTTTGTTTTTTTGCATGAACACAATGTCCAAGAAAAATAGGTATTTGATATTTTTGTCTTGGTAAAAAATTCAAAAAACTTATTTTTTTTAGACATTTTATCCACTAAAAAAAGTCCTAAGGAATTCAATGTCTTGGCCAAACTGTACTTGCATCAAGCTAAGTGTTTTGTAAAAAGTCTAAAGGGTCATTTCTTTTAGACATTTTTTCCATAGGTGAAATGTCTAAAATAATTGCATATTATAAGGAAGATGTAAAGTCCTTATTTGTTTCCAACTTTTTGTCCATCTTAAAAGATCTAAAGGGTTCTTACCCTTCAAAAAAAAATTAAAGGTCCAATTTATTTAAAAAAAGAGATAAGTCCAATTACTTTAATAAAAGTGTAAGTTCCTTTTGTTTTAGAAATTTTATCCATAGTAAAAAGTCTGAAGGATAGTTTCCCTATGGACATTATTCCTATGGAAAAAAAAACCCAAAAGTAAAGAACAAATTATTTCAAAAAAAATGTAAAGTCCTTAATTGTTTTGGATATTTTTTTGTCTAAAAAATTCCCAAGTGTTCTTTCCCTTAATTAATTTTGCCCAGATAAAAACCCTGACAAAAAATCCTTTCTTTGATAAAAGTGTAAGCTCAATGTCTTTGGATAAAATTCTAAGTTAAATTTCTTTAGGGAAATTATTTTAGATATAATATTCAAAACATTTTTTTTGGAGATGAAGGGGCCTATAAAAGTAGGAATACCTTCAATTTATCTCCTAGGATATACCTTTAAAACATGCACAAGAGTGGATTTCCCCTTCAAGGCTATCTCCTAGGATATTGATACCTTTCAAATAGGCACAAGAGTGAATTTTTCCTCTATAAGGAAGGGACTACTAGTTGTTGTAGAAACAAGAGGTCAACAAGTTTAATCTCCTAATTTTTTAGTACTAAGTGATATTTTTAAGGCCCTTATAATACCATCAAGGTATGTCCTTGAAGATACCTTTCAAACATGCAAAATATTGGATTTCAACTTCAAGGTATCTCCTAAGAGATACCTTTCAAATAGGCATAATAGTGTATTTATCCTTCAAGGAAAATGTATAATTTTCATTTAATTTAAAGGCATTATTGGTTGATATTTTTAAGGATGTTATGATGCCTTAAATGTATCTCATAGGAGATAACTTTCAAACATGCAAATGAGTGGATTTCCCCTTCAAGGTATCTCTTAAGAGATACATTTCAAATAGGAACAATAGTGGATTTCTCCTTCAAGGAACAAATAGAATTTACTTTACATAAAAGGTACTACTAGGTGATATTTTGAAGGCCCCTGTAATTCCTTCAATGTATCTCCTAGGAGATACCTTTTAAACATGCACAAGAGTGGATTTCTCCTTCAACAAACAAGTGTAATTTTCCTTTACATAGAAGGCACTACTAGATGATATTTTGAAGTCCCCTATAGTACCTTAAATTTATCTCTTAGGATATACCTTTAAAACATTCACAATATTGTATTTTCCATTTAAGGTATCTCTTAGGAGATACATTTCAAATAGGGACATGAGTGGATTTATCCTTCAAGGAACAAGTGTAATTTTCCTTTATGTGGAAGGCACTACTAGGTGATATTTTGAAGGACATTTTAATAATTTATATGTATCTCCTAGTATATACCTTTAAAACATGCATAATATTATATTTTCACTTTAATATATCTCCTAGGAGATACATTTCAAATAGGGACAAGAGTGAATTTCTCCTTCAACAAACTAGTGCAATTTTCCTTTACATGAAGGACACATTTGGGTGATTTTTTGAAGGCCTTGTAATAACTTCAAGGTATCTCATAGGATATTCCCTTAAAACATGAAAAGAGTGGATTTATCCTTCAATATATCTCTTAGGATATACCTTTCAAATAGGCACAAGAGTGGATTTCTCCTTCAAGGAACAAGTGAAAATTTCCTTTATACAGTAGGCACTACCAAAAGATATTTTGAAGTCCCCTATAATACCTTCAATTTATCTCCTACTATATACCTTTAAAACATGCACAAGAGTGGATTTTCCATTTAAGGTATCTTATAAGAGATACATTTCAAATAGGTATAAGAGTGAATTTCTCCTTCAAGGAACAAGTGTAATTTTCTTTTACATAGAAGGCACTACTAGGTGATATTTTGAAGGCCCGTGTAATACCTTAAATGCATCTCATAGGATATACCTTTAAAAAAATAAAAAGAGTTTATTTTCCCTATAAGGTATCTCCTAGAGATATATTTCAAATATGGATAAGATTGGATTTCTCTTTCAAGGAACAAGTGCAATTTTCCTTTACATAGAAGGCATTACTAGGTGATATTTAAAGGCCCTTGTAATACCTTCAAGGTATCTCCTAGGAGATACCTTCCAAACATGCACAAGAATGTATTTTACCTTCATGGTATCTCCTAGGAGATATATTTAAAATAGGGACAAGATTGGATTTCTCCTTCAAGGAAAAAATGGAATTTTTGTGTACACAAAAGGCACTACTAGATGATATTATTAAGGCCCCTATAGTATCTTTAATGTATCTCCTAGGAGATACATTTCAAACATGGAGAAGAGTGTATTTCCCCTTTAATGTATCTATTAAGAGATACATTTAAAATATGGACAAGAGTGGCTTTCTCCTTCAATGAATAAGTGCAATTTTATTTTACATGAAAGGGACTACAAGATGATATTTTGAAGGCCCCATAATACCTTAACTTTATCTCCTAGGAGATACCTTTCAAAAATTCACAATATTGGATTTATATTTCAAGGAACAAGTGAAATTTTTATTTACACATAAGGTACTATTGGGTGACATTTTTAAGGCCCCTATAGTACTCTAAATGTGTCTCCTAGAAGATACATTTCAAATAGGGACAAGATTGGATTTTTCCTTCAAGGAAAAAGTTTAATTTTACATTACATGGAAGGAAATATTGGGTAATATTTTGAATTCCCTTGTAATAAATTCATGATATCTCTTAGGATATATCTTCAAACATAAACAAGAGTGTATCTCCCCTTCAAGATATCTCCTAGGAGATACCTTTCAAATAGGCACAAGAGTGGATTTCTCCTTCAAAGAACAAGTGGAATTTTCCTTTACACTAAAAACATTAATGATTGATATTTTTAAGTAATTTTTAATACCTTAAAGGTATCTCTTATGAGACACCTTTTAAAAATGCACAAGATTAGATTTACCCTTTAATGTATCTCTTAGGAGACATTTTTCAAATAGGCACATGAGTGGATTTTTACTTCAAAGAAAAAATGGAATTTCCTTTACACAAAAGGAACTATTGGGTGATATTTTGAATTCACTGATAATAAATTCAATTTATCTCATATGATATACCTTTAAAACATGAAAATAAGTTTTTTTCCCCTTCAAGGTATCTCCTAGGAGATAAATTTCAAATAGGGACAAGAGTAGATTTTTCCTTCAATGAACAAGTACAATTTCAATTTACATGAAAGGCACTACTTGGTGATATTTTAAAGGCCCTTACAATAACTTAAAGTTATATTAAATGAGATACCTTTCAAACATGCATAAGAGTGGATTTTCCCTTCAAGGTATCTCCCAGGATATACTTTTTAAATAGGCACAAGAGTGGATTTATCCTTCAAGGAATAAGTAGAATTTTATTTTACATGAAAGGCATTATTGGGTGATATTTTGAAGACCCTTGTTATACCTTCAAGATATATCCTAGGATTTAACTTTTAAACATGATTAAGAGTGGATTTATCCTTCAAGGTATCTCCTAAGAGATACCTTTCAAATTGGCACAAGAGTGGGTTTCCCCTTCAAGGTATCATAATTAAAAGGCACGACCTGAGAGCTCACTCTGAATTGAGGGTCATTACATAGTGATAAATAGATGAGTCATTACATAAATATATATTTTATGAATCTATGAGTCAATCAAAAGGTGGCACATGTCTGGATTTTGAGCTAACTAGGTAACTTAGTCATATTCGGGCCACATAAGTAATTAGCTATATCTGAGGTGGTAGCCACATGTTGAAAGGTTTTAATATTAATATATAAATATAAAACTAATGGAAAACCATATTTAACTTAAAGCTAAATTGTATTTTGATGAAATTAATTACTATAAAAAATAGTTCAAAGTTTGAAAAGTTATCCATTAATACAACACTAACCAAGATCACCATCAACATTACATTAATCAAGCTTACCAAAAAGGACTTCTATGTATTCATTCTGCATTAAGATAATATATGATCTCATCACTCAAATTTTAAAACCATGGCCAAAGTATGAATGTGTAGTGTGATCAAGTAATTTAATAAAGGGAGAAGGTTAGATCAAGTGTTAGTAAATAGAACTATGAAATCAACACACTAACATACTAACATCTCTAAGCCTAGATCTTAGGGGGAGATTAATGAACATACAACAATTGAAAATCCAACTAAAATGCAAATAACTACAATCTTTACCTTCTTTGAGATCTTCAAATGATTTTTTCATTGGCTTACTCAAATTGTGATCAAAATGTCTTCATCAATGGGGCTTGGCTATCTCCAACTCCTCTTGGTACCATGCTTGGTTTGGCTTGGCTTCATTTTGGAATTATAACACTATGAATTTTTTTCATGGATCAAATCCAACATTCTAACTCTACTATGTTCAAGATTTCTAATTGAATATCTCTAAGCTTGCTTTTATAGGCTTCAAATTCACTTGGAATGGGTTAAATTGGAATCTTGGTTGAGTCAAAATTAACTCTATTAGAGTTATGATTTGTCAAGCACTCATGATTTTCAATAAATAAGCATGGGTCTCCAAAAATATATTTTTAGATATTTTTTTGGAAAATGAAAACTCACAAAATGTAATGATTAACTTTTAAGATACTCTTGACATTTGAATTTTCCTTTTTGATAATTGATTTAATTGTTCATGGATGAATTCAATTAGGCTTTGATTAAGATTTGGTGTTAATTAACCCTTTTTAGAATTTTAGACATTTTTAAATGATTTTGAATCAATTGATGGTGAATTTTTTTAATTTAATTAATTTAATAGGCCAAATTGATTTATTACATGGTTATGAAGCCAAATTTGAGACATTTAGAAATTCTTAAGCTAGATGCTCAATGGTTGGAAATAATTAGTCTAAAGTTGGATATGAATCCATTGGTGGCCAAATTTAGGTGTCTATAATTTGTCCCTATTTGGGAAGATGTCATAAAACTTTAGGTATAACAATGTCTTCTCAAAGAATGAGAAAAGGTTTGTATGCCAAAAATAAGATGATAATTTAAGAAAAAGCTTCTGACAATGTTTGTGAAGCCTAGGATGATGTCCCTAGAGGGAGTGGCCATCACATATGTGGATGGACAGTCCCTCAAAAAGAAAAAAGAAGAAAGGTAAAACTAACCTATGGTTAAGATTAATCCAAATGAGAAAATGCTTGTATGCATTGATTTTAACAAGTACTCATTTACCCAAAGGTGGTTCTAATCAAGAGTAAAAGTTGAAATAATGATTTTCCCATAAGTGGTTATAAACATAAAGATGACCTAGAATGGATAAAGATGATGTTTGATTTGATGATTATGCCCCAATGAGGGAGTATTAGCAATCATAAATCAAGGATAGAACCTATTTCAAAAATTAAATATGAATGGGAAAAAATGTAGGTACAATGGTCTAATGACTAAAGAAGCCACAAATAACCAAGGGTACAAAGATGCATATTGATAAAAGATATGAATAGAATAATGAGATTGATCATTGGAAATGATTTGGTTGTCCCTTCTAATGTAGAGATGCATGTCCTTATTAGAATTAATATAACTAGAATGGTTAATGGGTTGGTTTGATCAATATGGGTGGAAGGATTTACCAAAGTGTCAAGGAAAAACTTTTATGGATCCATTTCTTTTATGACCTCTAAAGCTAATTTTTACTATAGTAGGTGACGGTATGCATCATGATAGAACACCATGAAGACTATCCAAAAATATGCATAAGGACTGAATCTTAATATAATAAACACTCAAAAATAATGTATCAATGATAAAAACCATGATGATAATGTCAATTTATGAGTATGGATAGACTCAAGAATAATTAGCTCAAGGAATCACCTAATGAATGCATATAAACTGAGTTGAGGCAATAATACTAAAAGCAAACAAATAAGAAAGTGAAAAAATAAACAAAAATGTAAAAAGCACACAAATAAACAAACAACTAGAAATAAACAAACAAATAAAAATCCTAAAAAAAAACAAATAAAATAATCCTAACAATGACCATGCTCCAATAGGGTGAATCGAGGATAACTGACTAAGCTTAAACATGACAAAAAAATTTGGATTTTGAAATGTTATGAATTTATTTTAGAATTTTGAGCATCTCAACCCGATTAGAAATTAAAAAATATGAAATTGTCCAAGCTCACAAAATGGTGAGAGCATGACTAACTTAAATTGATTCTCACAAAATGATAAGATCGTAATGGTAAAAGGGGATTGATTTGACCTCAACAAGAATCAAACATGACCTACATAGTCCCAAAATAGCCCTAGGTCATTGTAGTTCAACCTTTTAATGAAAGAATCTGACTAATGTAGTAACCAATTAAAAAAAGGCATAGTTGGTATGATGACACAATACAACATAGGAATGGCTAGTTAGTATGTCAAGGCACGATAAATAAATATTATCCCTAGTTTTCCCATAAGTGGTTATAACTAGGATACAAATGATTAGATTAATGATACTAATTTTCCCATAAGTAGTTATAATTAGTAATAATACTATTAAAACATTGATTTTTCATTTTAGGTGGATATAATCAGGCTCATATAAACAAACATGATAAGAAGGGAATAAGAAATGAAGGATGAAACTGCCAAACTTTTATCATACGGCTCAAAAATATTACCTGTATCTAGAATTATTGAAACAACTACTAAAACTAATCTAATTCTTCATGTTGAATGTGAAACCAATGGATGAACCAAGGTCAAATGGTCTAGGATAATATGGATCAAAATATGTTTTGTTAAAATGAAATGGTAAGATGGATAACTAATAGGATAATGATAGGTTGGTATATTAGATAGGATGATAGGAAGAATGTTGAGAGGGTTACCCCCAAGTGGTAAGGTGACTGGTTGGGTATGCAATAATGGTAAAAGGAATGGTAAATGAAAGGTTATGTTATGTGTTTTTGTTTGGATGATGATTGGTTACTTTTGAATGTGTTTGGTCTGCATATGGTAAATTATTTTGTTATTCTACTGATGGAGAGATGCATGTCTTGATCAATAAATGATATAAATAGAATACCCAATCATGTTAATTTCTAGCCCACACCTCATATAAATATTTGGTCTATCAAAAACTAGCTATAGATTTAAATGTTGATATTGTTGTTTTGATCTTCATTGGTCATTGATTTAGTTTCCTTCAAATAATGAGACAAGGTATCTTTATAGTATTTACAAAGGAAAGTGTAGCCATAGATGGTAAATAGGGATCAATGTTGGATGATAGGTTTATTTTTTAAATGGAATGGTGGATGATAATGGTATGTATAGTGGTTTGGAAACAAATAAAGATTGGGATTTTTAGGCACACATAATGTTTTTGTTTCTAGATTTGACATAACTTTGGTTTTGATAGGGCCAAAGACTTCTAAATATTATCTTGATAGGACCACTAGATTCTTCTATTTTTTGGGATTGAGACTAGCTACCATCTGATTAGGATATAAATAGGAAGCTATTTTGATTTAATCTTTTATAATATCTTCATTAAGTAGTGAAGAAATTTTGTGCTCAGCTATTGATAGCTCGAAGAGGTTTCTATCAATGAAATTATATTAATTATCTCATATCACCTTTGAGAAGGTTTTAATAAGGAATGTTAACTTTTGACTTTGATTGTTTTATACTACCTTTTGAAAGGTTTCACTAAAATATGTTGAGTGTGAACTTCGATTTTACCCTAGCACCTCTAAAAAGGTTTCACTAAGATATTGTTCTTTTGTATGATTTTGGTATTATCCTCCTTGTTGTTTTTTAACTAATATGTCACCATGGATGTAGTTCAATAAGGTATGATTTTGTTGATTGCCATCAACACTTGTGGGAGGTTGAACGTCAATAATATGTCTGTGTTCATTGGTAGTAATGACATGTGGAATGGTAATGGAGTGGGGAGAGGCTTCATAATCCTCATAGAAGATACTAGGAAAATGCATGTCAAAACTGAAATATTCATTCTTAAAAATTGTATAAAGATCACAAAAGTATTAAAACTAATCTACAAGGCATGTATAACCAATGTAATAACAACCATGAACATATTATAATTAAAAATTTGATTCTAACTCAATGGATTTTAAATCCAATGTCAAAACTGATGTTGATTATAATTATGATGTTAAATATAATGTCAATTTAATAATAGAACCTGACTCTAACTCTGATTCTTCATTTGATATGAATGTTGCTACATTGATGTTTTGTTGAAGGTTTTGTTTTGGACAAGTAATAGCCTGTGATGACATAATAGGATCCACAAAGACTGGTTTGTTAAAATGAGACTCCTCAATGCTAGGAAAAAGTTCAAGAGATAACTCCTTAGAAACTAGCTTATCAATGGGAGGCTCTATAAAAATAGGCATATATTTGAGGTAATATTTTTTCCAAAGGTAGTTATAATCATTAAGAAGTGATTCAATAAAGACTAGCTCATTAGAGCAAGACTCCTCGATAATTGGTATAGGATCAATAGGTGATTCATCATAGTTTGACTTATCATAAATGGTTGGTTTAATAAAAACATCATTTTTAGGTTGGTTTTCTTGGCCTTGGTTTTCAATGAGTTGGAGAATACTAGGTTTACGCATAACTTGGTCCTTGAATGATTGATTCAATTAGAGGATTGATTAAATGGGCTAGGATTTTTGATTGATCATACAAGCTAAAGGATGAAGTCTTGAAGTGGTAAAAATAGGGTGGTGTAGAACTTGATTTCTTTCACAAGCCAAAGGACTAGGTCCTAGAATGAACAAATGGCATTGTGGAGCTTAATTACTTACACAAGCCAAAGGACAAGGTCTTGTTACAAAAATGGTGTGATGTTTTGGTCATTGAATAGAAATAGTATGATGTTGTGGATCTTGATTAATAATATAAGCCAAAAAATCTAATCCTTCCTCATAAACCATAACATCTCAATCGAGGTTTTGATTTGGATTATAAGTTGGTTCTTGACTTTGTTCCCCACATGGAGTATTATAGGGAAAATTATAAAAATCCTTAAAAAATTTATCCCCATATGGGTTTGTAATCATATTTTATTTGGCCATTATATCATAACATATATTTTATGTTACTCCACCATAAGTGTAGCTAGACATATCTACATAAATGATGAAATATCTGAAGACAAAAAGGCTTAGATTTTTGTAAACTCTAAAAAACTATGTCCAAAGGACAAATGGTTAAAACTTGAGCAAAAGGGGTGGAGTTTATCTCTAAAATGGTTTGTGATAAGACTTAACATAAAATATTCTAACGTCAAATGCCATACATATAAAATGTCATATTTGGAATAAAAACTAACATGTCAAAGGTCTAGGCTAAAGTGTTCCAAACAAGGTCTAAACTAAGAAAGGAAAAATAGTCACTAGGTCTTTTGTCTAAATGTGGATTCAAAAGCTAGGATCAACAGGATATGATAATACTTTTATCTAAATGACATCAAAATTTAGTCTTGAAATAAATTCATGATGTGATTTGATTTAATCTAACAAGTTTGGAAGCAACTTTGACATAAACCTGAGACAAAATCAAACATAAACATGATCAATTGGTATAAGCCATAAGCCAAAAGGATTTTGGATAAAAGACTATGTTTTCCCAAATAAAATCATAAAAATGATGAGGATAGGCTCTATGAATAAAAAAACAATAGAAATAAGGCTCTTTGAACAAACAAGCAATAATTTTCAAATTTGGGTAATCAATTAATTGAAGTTACGTAACCCAAAAGAGAAAGATCTATGTATCAACCCCTATGAATCAAAGCATAAATAAAAATAAATTAATGTTTGAATGTGAACTTGGCAAGGTTAATTAAAAATTCAATGTTGAAAACAAACCTTTGATCAACCAAACAAGCTAGACAAGATTGGATGGCGTAAAAACTCAAGATAAAGATCAAAATAACATATGTGATTGGTTTGAAACTATGATTTTTGATATAAGGTAAACATGTTTTGAAATAAATAGAGAAACATAATAGTGTTAACATGATCTAATGATATGATCATTATTACATTTCAAAGACTCAAAGACATAAACTTGATATCTGATTTGGGCATCATAATGATACTTATTTCATTTAAGTGATACACATAAAAATAAGTTTAGAAAAAATCTCAAGGCACAAGTGTGGTATAAAATGGCCAGCATAACACCTCCTTAACAAGGGAGTGGTGTATAAATAATTTTTTTTATATGTTTTATAAACAAACACATTAATTTTAGTCACAAAAACACTCAGCTAGAAAATGACAAAATATAATTAAGTAAATCACCCTAAATCCTATCAAGAGTATGGAAAAATGGGGTTGACTAAAACTAATTAGTTTTTTATCATTCTAGATAGATCCCATGTCTATCAACATTCAAATTAGCAAACAATAGAAACAAAACATCATTTAGGTCCATGTCATATGGCTTATTGTAAAAAGGTCTTACCTTTTTTATAACAACTACATCTGTCACTTGCTTAGTGTAGTGTGATGTTCAACATGCCCAAATATCTTGGGCTTAGCCTTTACTAATAAAGATTGTTTAACCAATAAAACCATCATCCCAGTGAGAGGATCCCAATTTATATACCCCCTATGGAGAGGGGTTAAAAATGATGCTGGGAGATAAAGCCCTAGGTCAAAGCTTCCCTATAGAGCTTATGGGAGGTAATGAATTCTCCCTCATAAGTTAAGATGCAATGAAATAAAAAATAAGTAAAATAGATTTATGGTTGTTTATATATAACCTAAGCCATACAAGTCTTGAAGAGATCTATCACAACATTTCCTTTATGCCTTTGGACTAAGGCAATTTGTAATGAAGATGGGACTTTTGATCCCACAAGTTCCCTATAGGGCATGGGAGGAGAGCATAGATGCATACCTGCTTTTGTTCTCAAATTAAATCTAACTAAGAAAATAATATTAACTTACATAAAACAAAAACTAAGAAGTGATTTCAATTATAGAGCACTAAAATAAAATATTTGGTTGTGTTTTTTAGCCCCTTGGCTTTAATTTGTAAAATTTTGTAAAGAAATAATCATAAAACCATTCAAAGAAGCATCTAATTTTTTCATTAAGCCCCAAATGAAAGTTCCTAATTATTTATAATCACCAAAAACAAGGTTAAAAATATTTATTTAATATTTATTTGATCACTCTTCAAATAGGCCCTTCAAGAAAATTTTTAGAGTGTAGTTTAGCTTTGAATCTCTTTTGTGAATAAGACAAGTAACTTAGAAAAGTATACTCTTGGGTTTGGATGACTTGTTGTCCTAAAGGCAAAACCATAAAATATAAACATGTTAGGAAAAGAAAATGTTAGGGAAAATATCAATAAAAAAACAAAAAATATCCAAAAAAATCTAAACCTATGAAACATGCAAACAATAAGTTACAAGGTTAAAACAAATAAAACCGAACATATAAAACATAAAAACTTGCAACTAGTATGTTAATCATAAATTTTATAATATATATTAGTTTGTCATGAAATTTATATAGGTTTTAAATAACTCCAAGGATCACCTCTATACAAAAATGTATGTCAAAATAATTTTAAAAAAAAGTTATTAGCTCTGTACTTTCCATTTTTATTAGAAAAATAGAAAATAAAAGGTGACAGTCACTAAAAGAGTTATAGTTTCTTAACTATAAATAAAATTTTAATGAAAATTTAAGAGAATTATAATTAAAAAATTAAAAAAAAAATCCATCACAAATTTGGAAAAATAGTAAATAAATTAAAAACAAGAGCTATTTTAACAACTATTTTTGTTTAAGTATGTGGGATGCGCAATCGTGTCCCATTGGACATGTCATTTATGATTAAAAATTTTATCAAAGAGAGGAGGTTAAATAAATTTTTAGTCCATAAAAACATGAAATAAACACACTAACATAATAAAAAATCTAATCCTATATCTTAGGGGGAGCTTAATGAATAAACAACAATTGAAAACCTAACTAAAATGCAAATAACAACAATCTTTACCTTTCTTGAGAGCTCCAAATGATTTGTTCATTAGCTTGCTCAGATTATGATCAAAAAGTCTTCATCAATAAGGATTGAATATCTCCATCTCATCTTGGCACCATTATTGGCTTGAGTGATCTAGAAACAACCATTAAGCTCTTTTACTTAGTTTTTATTTCATTGCATCTTGGCTTGTGAGGGGAAATTCATTACCTCCCATAAGTTCTATAGGAAATATTTGACATTGGGTTTCATCTCCTAGCATCATCTTCAATCCTTTTCCATAGGTGGAGGGAGGATATATAAATTATTATTCCCTCAGTCGGATGATGGTTTGAGAGGTTAAACCATCTCCACTAGTAGAGGCTAAGCTTGGGATGTTTGAGTATGTTGGACATTGTAATACATTGAGTAAGTGATGGATGTAGTGTTTGTAAAAAGGGTAAGACATTTTTACAACAATACATATGACACATACCTAAATGACATGTTATTTATTTTGTTTACTAATGTGAAAGCTGATAGACATGGGATCCATCTATAATGATAAAAAACACATTAGTTTTAGTCAACCCCATTTTACCATACCCTTGATTGGATTTAGGATTATTTACTTAATTGTATTTTATAATTTTCTTGCTTGGTGTTTTAGAGTTTATTTATAAACCATGTCAAAAAAATTGGTTTATACACCACTCTCTTGTCAAGGAGACATTATATTGGTCAATTTACATCACACTTATGCTTTAAAATCTTTATTTAACTTGTTTGTATGTGTGTCACTTAAATGAAATAGGTATTGTAATGATGACCAAATTAGGTTTCAAGTTTGTGCCTCTGAGTATTTAAAAGATAAAAATTATCATATAATTATATCATGCTAACACCATTATGTTAATTTATTTCAAGACTTGTTTATCTTGTATCAAAAATCATTGTTTCAAACCAATCACATATGTCATTTATGAAGCCAAGGATGATGCCCCATTGAGGGAGTGGCTATCACATATTTGAATGGATAGTCTATGAAAAATAAATAAGAATAAAGGTGTAACTAACCCATGGTTGAGATTAATCTAAATGAGAAAAATGCTTGTATGCATTAATTTAAAAATTATTGATTTTCCCAAAGGTGATTATAATCAGGAGTAAAAGTCAAAATAATGTTTTTCTCATAGGTATTTATAATCATTAAGATGACCTAGATTAGATAAAGATGATGTTTTATGTGTTGATTATTCCATAGTGAGGGTAGAATAACAATAATAACTCAAGGATAGAACATGTTGCAGATATTAAATATGAATGGAGCAAATGTAGGTATGATGGTCTAATGACTAAAGAATCCATAAAAATCCAAGAATACAAGGATGTAAATTGGTGAAAGAGATGAATAGAATAATAATATTGATAATTGGAAATGATTTGGTTATACCTACTAATGTAGAGATGCAAGTCCTTATTATCATTAATATAACTAAAATGATTAATGGATTGATTTGATCAAGATGGATAGAAGGATCTACCAAGGTACCAAGGAGAAACATCTATATCTCTATTGTTTGTATGACCTATGAAGCTACTTTTTAATGTAGTAAGTGATTGTATCAATCATGATATAGTATCATGAATACTATCACAAAATATGCATAAAGACTAACTCTCGATACAATAAACACTCAAAAATAATGTACAAATGATAAAAACCATGATGATAATGTCAATGTATGAATATGGATAGACTCAATATAATGTGCTTGAGGAATCACCCAATGAATACATATAAAATGAGTCAAGGCTATAGTGTTAAAGGAAAATAAGAAGGAAAGTGAAAAAATAAATAAATAAACAAAAATCACACAAAAAAATAAATAACTTGAAATAAATAAACAAACAAAAATACTAAAAAAATAAGCAAAAGAAAGCATCCTAAAAATGACCATGCCCAACTAGGGGGAATTGAGGATAACTAACTAGGCTTAGATAGGACAAATGTTTTTAGATTTTGAAATGTTATGAATATTTTGTAGAATTTTGATCATCTCAACTCGATTAGGAATAATGAGATATGAAATGGTCCAATCTCATAAAATGGCAAGAGCATGGATAAATTAAATTGATGCTCATAAAATGGTGAGAGCATAATGGAAAAGGGGGAATGAGTTGACCTCAACAAGAATAAAACATGATCCACATAGTCTTGAATGGCCCTAGGTCATACTAGTTCCACTTGTCAATGGATTAATCTAACTAGTGTAGTAACCAATTGAAACAAAATAGGCACAATTGATATGATGGCACAATATGTCATAGGAATGAATCATTGGCATGTTAAGGCATAATTAATAAATTTTGGCCCTAGTTTACCCATAGGTAGTTATAACTAGGATATAAATGATCATATCAATGATACCAATTTGTTCATAGGCAGATATAATTAGTAGTAAGACTGGTGAAACACTAATTTTCCCCTGCAAATGGATATAATCAGGGTCACATAAATAAACATGATAATAAGGGAAAAAGAAATGAAGGATGCAACTGCCAAACTTCTATCATACAAATCTAAACTACTACCTCTATCTAGAATTCTTGAAAAAACTACTAAAACTAATTTGATTATTCATGTTGAATATGGAACCAATGGATGAACCATGGTCAAATGGTCTAGGATAGGATGGATCAAAACATGTTTTGGTAAAATGAAATAGTAATATGGATAATTGATAGGATAATGATAGGCTATTAGATTGGATAGGATGATAGGAAGAATGTTGATAGGGTTTCCCCCAAGTAGTAAGGTGATTGGTTGGGTATGTAATAATGGAAAAAGGAATGGTATGGTAAATGTTTATGTTTGGCTGATGATTGGTTGGTATTGGATATATTTTGTTTGGGTGTGATAAATGATTATTTTGTTTTGTTGATGGGAAGTTACACATATTGATCAACAAATTTTATAAACATAATACTAAATCATGTTAATTTATATCTCACACTTCATTTGAATAGTTTCTCTATCAAAAATTGGCTACAGATTTGGATACTAATAATTTTTTTGTCAACTTCATTGGTTGCTGACTCTATTTCTTTCAAACATTGAGACAAGGTATCTTTGTATCCTCTACAACAGAAAGTGAAACCATGGATAGTAAAAAGAGAAAAAATTAGAATGATAGGATTGTTTATGAAATTGAATGGTGGATGATAATGGTATTTATAATGGTTGGAAAAAAATGAAGATTGAGATTTTTAGGCACACACAATGTTTTTGATTCCAGACTTGACATATCTTTGGATGTGGTGGTGCCAAATACTTTTAAATATTATCTCAATAAGACCACCATATTTTTCTATTATTTAAGGCCTGAGAGTAGATTCCATCTGATTAGGTTACAGATTGGAAGCTATATTGATTTAATCTTTGATAATGTCTTCATCAATTAGTGAAGAAAATTTGTGCTCGGTTGTTGGTGTGTCAAAGAGGTATCTAACAATAAATTTTTCTTGATTGTTCCATATTTACTTTGAGAATGTTCACTAAGTAATGTTTAATTTTTACTTTGATTGTCTTCTAGCACCTCTAAAAAGGTTTTGATAGAAGATGTTGAGTCTGAACTTTGATTGTTTTTCTTTGCATTTTAATTGGGTTCTAAATTATTATTTGTTTATTAAGCTCCCTCCAAGATCTATGCATAGAGATGTTAGTATGTTAGTATGTTGATTTCATAGTTTTATATATTAACACTTGATATAACTTCCTTTCTTTATCAAATTATTTGATCACAAAAGGCACACCCGGTGGGACACAATTGCACACTCCATATATTTGAACAAAAATGGCTATTAAAATATCTCTTATTTTTAATCTGTTTCTTGTTTTTTTCTAAAATTTTTACATGTTATTATTAGTTTAATCCTAATTTTCTTAAAATTTCATTAAAATATGATTTGTATTTTATAAGTTATGATTCTTTTAGTGACTGACATTTTTGTTTTCTATTTTTTTGGTAAAAATGGCAAGTACAGAGCTAATAACTTTTTTTTATTTAATATTTTGACCTAATTTTTTGTATATGAATTAGGCTTGGAGTTATTTACAAATTTTACAAATTTAATGATAAAATAATATATATTTTAAAATTTATCATTAAAATACTAACTACATTTTTTTATATTTTATGTGTTTTCTTTTATTTGTTTTAACCTTCTAACTTGTTCTTTTCATGTTTGATAAGTTTATTATTATTAATATTATTTTAAGATTTATTGAAATTTTTATTAATATTTTTGCTAAACATTACCTATCTTAATATTTTTATGTTTTGTGGTTGTGTCTTCAAGTCAATAGGTCTTCTGAACTATTATGTACCTAGGGATATGATATATTATTGTATATGGGTTGATGGAGAAGCCAACATATGGCATAAATCCCCCTTAGTAATTATATGGGTGTAATATATTAGTAATGGAATAACTTGTGGAATTAGTGCATTGAGTAATGGTCAACCTACATTGGGATTAGGAGGTTATCCATCTATTATAGATCTATATAAAGGAGAAGATTATCATTGTAAAGATATCAAGTAAGCATTGAGTCTTCTATTGTAAGAGGATATTGGAGGTTGTCTATTTAAAGAAACATTATGGATTTATTCCTTCTTAAAGGATTATTTTTGGTGTTTCCCTATCTTAAGGGTATTCTAAAAATATTCAATATATGCAAAATACCCTTAAGGTAGGGCAACACCAACAATACTCCTTTAGAAAGGAATAACTTCACAATGTCTCTTCGAGGGGATAACCTCCAATACATTATTATAATATAAGAGTCAATGCTTACTTGATATATTTACAATGATAATCATCTTATTTATATAGACCTATAATGGATGGGTAACCTCCTAATCCCAATGTAGGTAGACCATTACCTGATGCATTAATTGCACAAGTTATTCTATTACTAATATATTGGACCCATATAACTAGTAAGGAGGATTTTTCCACCTGTCATCATCTCCATCAACCCATATATAATAATATATCATATCCATAGGTACACACAACAAACCCAAGAGCATAATTTTAAATTTTGTTTATTTAATTTAAAAAAGTGCTTCTAAGCAAGGGGTTATAATCTAACATTTTTAAGTTGAAAGATTGATTTGAAGAATAATTTGCATATTTTTTACTAATCACACATCTTATTTTGTAATTTTAAAAATAATTAGTCAAATTTTAAACATTTCAATTTGGATCTAAAATTAACTTGTTAACTCTTACACATTTGGACTTAAGTGCTTAAAATAAACATAGTTGTGTTTTGTTTTTGCTTAATTTGTGTTTATGCAAATTATTTAAAATTGGTTATGAATATTAACCCAAACATTTCAATTTGTGCATAAAAAATAAACTAATCAAGTATAAAATTATCTCAAACTTACTCACATCATCTTTTGGGTATCTCAAAACAACTTAGTTCATTTTTTATGCCTTAAATGCTTTTTCAAGTTATTACAAGTTTTTAATCAAAGCTAAGGGGCCAAAATTCACAACACATTTTAGTTTGGGTCCTTAAAATGAACTTAACATCATATTAGTTTACATATTTTTTTAAACAAGTTAATTTTCATGCAAGTTGTTTGTTAATTATTGTTTTAGAAAAAATAAATTTGTATGTGTATGTTATTCCCCTGTCTCCTATAAAAAAATTATGAGATCAAAAGTGTTATCTTCATTAAAAAATGCTTTAGTCCAAAGTCATAAAAGAGATGTCATGAAGTCTCTTTTCAAGACCTACATATATTGGGTGATTTAGAAACAACCATAAAACTCTTTCACTTAGTTTTTATTTCATTTAATCTCAGCTTGTGAGGGGAACTTCATTACCTATAATAAGTTTTGTAAAGAAGCTTTAACCCAAGAATTCATCTTCCAGCATTGTCTTCAACCCCTCTTCATGGGGGGGGGGGGGGGGGGGCGGGGGGGGGGGATATATAAATTAGGATCAGTTCACTAGGATGATGGTTTGAATGGTTCTACCATCTCTATTAGTAGGGGCTAAGCCTGGGATGTTTGAGCATGTTAGACATTGCACTACATTGAGCAAGTGATAGATGTAGTGGTTTTAAAAAAGGAAAGACATTTTTACAAGTTATATGATGTAGGCTCAAATGATGCATTGTTTCTCTTAGTTTTTGATGTAAAATTTGATAGACATGAGATCCATCTAGACCAATTGAAAACTAATTAGTTTTAGTCAACCCCATTTTGCCATACCCTTGATTGGATTTAGGGCAATTTACTTAATTGTATTTTGTCATTCTCTTGCTTGGTGTTTTTGAGACTAAAACAAATGTGTTTTTTAATAAACCATGTCAAAATAGTTTGTTTATACACTACTCCTTTATCAAGGAGGTGTTATGCTGACCATTTTACACCACACTTGTATCTTGATATTTTTTCTAAACTTGTTTGTATGTGTGTCACTTGAATGAAATAGGTAATTTTATGATATCAAAATCAAGTATCAAGTTTCTGCCTTTGATTCTTTGAAACATAATAATGATCATATCATTAGATCATGTTAACACCAATATACTACTCAATTTATTTCAAGACTTGTTTACCTTGTATAAAAAATCATTTTTTAAACCAATCACATATATCATTTTGATCTTTATCTTGATATGTTATGCTATCCAATCTTTTCTAGCTTGTTTTGTCGATCAAAGCCTAGTTTGTGCCTAGGATGATAGGAAGAATGTTGAGAGGTTTTCCCCCAAGTTGTAAGGTGACTGGTTGGATATGCAATAATGGAAAAAGGAATGGTAAATGAAATGGTATGGTACATGTTTAAGTTTGGTTGATGAACGGTTGGTTTTGGATGTGTTTGGCCTGGGTATGGTAAATGATTATACTTCTCTATAGATGGGTAAATACACATCTTGATGAATAAATGATAGAAATAAAATACTTAATCATGTTAATTTATATCCCACACCTCATCTAAATAGTTTCTCTATCAAAAATTGGATGCATATTTAGATGTTAATAATGTTATTGTGGTATTTTTTGGTCATTGATATTTTTTCCTTCAAATGTTAAGACAAGGTATCTTTGTAGCCTCTCTAAAATAAAGTGTAGCCATGACTTGTAAATATGGATAAATGTTGGATGATATGTTTGTTTGTGAAATGCAATGGTCGATGATAATGTTATGTATAATGGTTTAATCAAAATCATGGTATTACCACCTATTTATTGTGCCACTTGTGATCAAGGAATTTTAAAAAGAGGGGAGGTTAGATCAAGTTTTAGTATATAAAACAATGAAATCAACACACTAACATACTAATATCTCTAGGCCTAGATCTTAAGGGAAGCTTAAAGACTAAAAAACAATTGAAAATACAACTAAAATGCAAAGAACTATAATCTTTACCTTCCTTAAGAGATCTAAATGATTTTTTCATTGGCTTTCTTGGATTCTGCTTAAAATGACTTTATCAATAGGGTTTGACTATCTCTAACTCTTCTTAACACCATGCTTGGTTTGACTTGGCTTGATTTTGACATTATAACACTATGCATTTACTTCATGGATCAAATCCAACATTATAACTCTATTATGTTCAAGATCTCTAAATGAAGAGCTCTAGGCTTGATTTTATAGGCTTCAAAATCATTTGGAATGGGTTAAATTGGAACTTTGGTTGAGTCAAAAGTAACTCCAATAGAGTTATAAGTTGTCAAGCACTTATGATTTTCAATAAATAGGTATGAGTCTTCAAAACAATATTTTTAGATATTTTTCAAAAGTGACAATTAATAAAAGGTAATGATTAGCTTTTAAGATGCTCTTGATATTTGAATTTTATTTTTTGATAATTGATTTAATTTCTCATAGATGAATTCAACTAGGTTTTAATTAGGATTTACTTACAATTTGGTGTTAATTAACCTTTTTTAGGATTTTTGATATTTTTAAATGATTTTTAATCAATGGATGGTGCATTTAATTAATTTAATTGATTAAATTGGCCAAATTGATTTATTGCATGATTTTGAATCCAAATTTGAGACATTTAAAAATTCTTAGGATAGATGGTCAATGGTTGGTAAGAATTGGTCTACAATTAGATATGAAGCCATTAGTGGCCAAATTTAGGTTTCTACATCTAGATCCATCAAGTCAGAACATGTCATATTTCTCTATTTAAATGGGATAAATATAGTCTCCTAAGACTCCAGTTTTAATACCATTGCATTATCCATAGACAACAAACACTACAATGTCTTATTCTACCATGTGGAGAGGTTTCATCCTTAGATTTTTACCTTCAAAGGGACAACTCCAACTCAGCCATTGCCTCCATCAATAGAGTCCCCAAGTGGTTATTTAGAAAAGACATAGATTAAGCAGATGTAATTGGCCACAAATATATACAAAAAACACTATATATATATATATATATATATATATATATATATATATATATATATATATATATATATATATATATATATATATATATATATATATATATAAGGTTATTTATTTATGTATAAGGTGATAAATATATATAAGGATTTTTTAATAAATTAGAAGGCTTAATTTATTTATGGATTGAGCATAGCATCATGTTCCCTTTGTTTATAATAAGGGTAAGGCACCCTTGATTGAAAAATATTCACCTTCTCTACATTATTTCAATGAAGAAAAATAATTACAACATGCCATGGCTTTATCATGCCATGGATTTATCATGCCATGAGGAAACAATTAGACTATAACAAATAGAGTTAAATGTTCTCTATTTAAATTTGAAAGGTAAGGACTTGGTGATTTCTAATTTAAAAAAAAGGTGGGAAGAATTTGTTACTAGAGTTAGTACACAAGAAATAATTCCTTAAGGAATACAAGATGAACAAACTAAGGTCAAAAATGTTATGTTTTCATAGACCCAAGAATTGACTAATTTGTAGAATTCTCTTGCTATCAAGGATATTCAAATTTATAATTTGCAAAGTACTAATGTTGATACTCATAATCTGATTAATAATCTAAGAAAAATTATTTTTAATAAAAATAAAATTCTTATTCAACATACTAATAGAATAGTAGAGTTCACCGATCAAAATTTTGAGTTAAAAGCCTCTATTCAGGTCATGCAAAGAGAAATATGAGATATTTTAGTTCACACAGAGGGTCTAATAAGATTTATTCCTTATTTCCCTATTGTGTTACATGAAAAAATCTCTATCTGGCATATCACCTAAAAAAATTCAACAATTGAAGGATGAAAATGACAAACCTAAGCAAGAATCTCAAAAGCAATTTGAAGAGTTCCAACTACAATTTCAAAATGCATAGGGTTCTATCTAGTGCATTTGTGTTATTTTTGAGAAACTATTAACATGGAGGTAACCTTCATTAGTTTATGTTCTTTTTTTACATGATCAGTTTTATAAATGGGAGATTCAATTAATTTCCCATGGTTTTTCACATATCATTGAATATGAGTATATATTTATGGACATTTTTCTAAAGAACACTAAATAAAGGTAGGATGCCATTTTTGAGTTCTATACTTTAAATTTGTTGTTAGGATATCAATATGTATTTTTGATAAATTTATTTGTTGGAGAGACACATTGCATGCCTTTCTCTCCACTCTAAGGAACCAAATGGCATGGCAACATGCCAATAATATATTTTTGGAATTACAAAGTACCACTGGGTTATGTATGAAACCATAATTTATAGAAGCAAAGAAAATTATTTCTTATTTTCAATCGTTATATTATATGTATATGAACAAAATTTATCATTAGATATTGAGATCTAATATTGCCAATTTTAGAGATTTTCTAAATCACCATTATGCCAATGGTTTCAATGTAAGTCTTATTAGGTGGGAGACATTACCTATTGAGTTGAAGCATAGGGAAGTCCTTATCCCCACCAATATTAAATTGAGTCTAAGAAGAGCCAAACTATTTTGCCAAATAATCACTTGGTGCTTAGAAGAAAGAGGTTTAGATGTCTAGATTGAGATGAGGTGTAGGCCTCCTATCATTATGTATCCTTTATCTCCATGGTGGTGTTGGAATTCTCAAACAAAATTTGAAGTTCTTTATTTGTATGTGATTTATTGATAGTTATTTACCTTATTATTATGTCTAACTTAGATGAATAGAGTAGTTTTGATACAACAACACATCCCATGGATGGGGTAATTTTGGATAGAGGAACACATCCCAAGAATGGGGTAATTTTGAATTAAAAAAACATCCCAATGATGGGGTAATTTTGAGAACACAGTTTTTATAACTCTTTCAACTATAATTTTGAGGATTTGACAAGTGAACTCTAAAGATTGAATTCTTTGAAGACACTCTGAAGATGTTATGGGTGTGCTCTGAAGACATACATAGGATTCTATGAAGAATTTTTGGAATGATCTAAAGACCTATATAGTGTGATTGAACAACCTGTATTGGATGCTCCAAAGATATCTAGATGTGTTTTGAAGACTAATAAAATATAATGATGCATGGGAACCCTCTACCCTAGAATATTGAATCACAAGGGAAAATTTCTCCACCCTAAATAATAATGTTAGGTGTTATTCAATAATTTATTCATTAAAGTTTATGATATGGCATGAAGGAAAATTTCACCACCCCAAGATATGATTTTTCAACTCAGTCTAAAATAGAAATAATTTAACTCAAATAATAATAACCTAGAATAAGCCAAAAAATGCATCTAAAATGGAAACAATTCATAATATCCTAAATAGAGCTTACATATGAATGATGTGATGAGATAGGGACATGGTAGAACCATTGAAACCCTCTCCCATCATGACACCTTTTTACTATTACTATTTCCTTATAGTTAATTAAAAATATCTGATTTCCCCTCACATTCACCATTTAGATCCCTATTGAATAGAAATAAGTGTTTAATCATAATATCTACCATTTCATTATCTCAGCCATTTTATTATTTTCTTATAATTAATTTAAAAATGTTTGATTTGCCTTCACATTCAACATTTGGGTCCCTATTCAATACAAGTAAGCACTAAAAAATACTAGTCTCTACCATTTCATTATCTCTTCTATTTCATTTTTTTACTCACAGTTAATAAAAAATGTCTATTTTCCCCTCATATTCACCATTTCACTCCCTATTGAATATAAACAAGTGATAAACATTCCTAATCTCCACCATTTTATTATCTTGTCCACTTCATTATTTTCTTACAATTAATAAAAAAAAATTACTTTCCCTTCACATTCACCATTTGGGTCCCTATTCAATACAAGTAAGCACTAAACAATCCTAATCTCTACCATTTCATTATCTCAAGCATTTCATTATTTGCTTACAGTTAAAAAAATGTCTGCTTTCCCTTCACATTCACCATTTGGGTCTTTATTGAATACAAGTAAGTGATAAACAATACTAATCTCTACCATTTCATTATCTTGGTCATTTCATTATTTATTTACATTTAATAAAAAATGTCTGCTTTCCCCTCGCATTCACCATTTGGGTCCCTATTGAATATAATTAAGCACTAAACAATCCTAATCTCCACCATTTCATTAACTCTATTATTTCATTATTTGCTTATATTTAATAAAAATGTTTTCTTTTCACTCACATTTACCATTTAGGTCCCTATTGAATACAAGTAAGCACTAAAAAATACTAATCTCTACCTTGTCATTATTTTCTTATAGTTAATAAAAAAAATGTCTATTTTTCCCTCACATTCACCATTTGGGTCCTTATTTAATACAAGTGTTAAACAATCTTAATCTCCATCATTTCATTATCTTGGCCATTTCATAACAAAAATCTAGGTCTATCTAAATTTTAGTGATTTCATAATTTAGAATAGTAAACAATGAATAAAAGGGTCATTTCATGCCAAAAAAATCACACACTTTAGATACAATAAAATAATACATGACAGACTAAATACTTGACAAGAATCACCTACATAAATGATAGTGAAAAATCAATTCTTCCACCACTAATGCCATAGTTAACCTAATAGTCAATAAAATAATGGTTTTTGGCCTTCAAAAGGGAGAGAAAATAATTGAGAGAAAATAATGGAAAGAGAAAAAGATAAAATTAAACCTAATTTTGAAGCGTGTGGGAATTTTTAATTCTATAATAATTTAATATTTTATATAAAAATTTGTAACATATTTAAAATTTATTGAAAAAAATATTTATATATTTAAACATATTAAAAATTGAAACAATGTACATTATTTAATAAAAATATTTAAGGATTTAAATATAAATATAAATAACTAATAAACTCATATAATTATTTAATATAAAAATATTTATTGTTTATTAAAATTATTCTAATTTAAAAAGATTATTTATATTTGTTCATAAAAATTACATGATTAAATTGTCTAATAGGGATTTGACTCCTTAATTTTTAGGACCCATAGAATACCTTTGATATAATTTAATTCACAAATTCAAATACCTATGAGAGTGAGTCACCTTTATTGAATTAATAAACTAATATTTGGAGATGAATTCAACTCGAAAATGGTAATTAAAATAAGTGATGCAAAATATTACCTAGTAGATCAAAGACCTAGACTTGAGAAAATATTTAATGGGTTTTATGGATTATGGTTATATGAGAGCGTAAGTAGTCTAAACCATACCAATATATAAACATTAAATTTTAATTCATGACAACAAGTTGTGTGATATCTCAATGTAGAGTCAGATTTAAACATTTTGGCCAACAACACAAGTACTTCAACTTTGAATCCCAATATTGGGGTCAAAAATACATGGCCAAATCACATCCATGTAAAATTAATTAAATTTAAATATAAAACTATAATCCAAGAAAATTAACTCCTATTGAAAAAAATATTTCAATACAAGTATCACAAAAACATCATTTATCATGATTACATAAATTATATTATTGATGAAACACAAGATCTAATTATATCTCTTGGGAATATTTTCAAGGTTATTTTGACCATTAACTGGTACATCCCAAGGGATATACATATAAATTCACTCATTTCATATAAAATCACTAATATTATTATTAATCAACACTAATTCCACTTATCTAATTTATCCCCTTTCATCCCACTAATTCATCACCCCTTTCTAAATATTTATTTAATATCCCCCTTCATTATTTTCCATATACTAACCTTATCCATCCCTACCAATCAATTAATTAATATTATAAATCCCCAATATCTTATCATTATCCCTATTTATCTATTATTTAGAAATTTTAAATTCCCATAGCCCATATACCCACCTACATTAGCCTATTACTAGGCTCTCCTACAGCCCTAGTCCCTAATCATCCACCTAATCCCTATCTAATCCCCTACCTAATCATAATTGGTATCTAAAAATATTCTAGAATTCTCAATTCTAGAATCATCTCTATTCTCAACCCTCTTCTCTAGATGCCTCTAAATCTAGAGGATTCCAAAAAGAATCCCCAACTGTTGATCTCCCCAGTCCAACTTTGAATCTCAACCATTGATCCTTCCCTCCTCTTTCTATTTAAACAACATCATTCCTTCATTGGATGTAACTACAAATCATCTAAAAAATCCATGTCCAACTATTAAAGTGATAAAGTCTATTTTTCCATGCCAATCTAATCTATCATCAATAGTCCATGATCATGCCAACATAATGTCAAAATTATGAGTCTAAGATAATTAATCTAGTCCTCTTGTTTCCATATTATATTTAATCATGATTTAGAGCATTCAAATTTATTATTATAATAATTATTTTAATTATGAATTCATTTATTGAATTTAGTTATAATGGATGTAGATCTTACTTAGGTAGTTTGTTGTTTAAGTAGATTTAGACTACTACAAAGTGGTACATCCCAAGATGATCAATGCCATTTTTAGATACCTAATAATACTTACTATATATAATGTTTCTATATATAGACCTTCCATTTATAGATTATATCTAAATGTATATTTGTATGATTTAGGAAATTTCATTCTAATAAAATAGCAACATATTCATTTAGAAAGCTTTACAACTAGCGCATTTTTACGATTAACTAGTACATCCTAAAATGATCAATTCCCATTTTAGCTATTGATTCATTTGAAAAGAATTTCTAAGGCATTTTGATGACTGATTGGTCCATTATATGATGACAAAGATTATTTCCATCTATCACAAGAACACTTTATACTTATATAGTATGTCTATAAATGGATGTCCATATATTATTATATACTAGACTTGAATCCTTTTATAGATGTCTTTAAATCTTAAGATTTGTATTTGATACAAAATCTTGTAAATCAAGGTAAAGGAACCAAGGTGGGGATTTTTCAAAATCCTTATTACAAATGATTAAATCATTAGAGGAAAAAATTCTCTCATTGAGAATAACACCTAAAAGGCATCCAAATTATGTGCTTGATTCAAAATATGTCTTTCATAACCCTCTTGTATTAGATGTATCATTTCATCCCTTGTTGACACATTATGTGGTGCTAAATTTTTTTACTTATGAGAAATAACAAGGTGACCCTAAACATGATCAATAACTGAAACTCCTTACATTAAAAATGCTAGTAGAGTTTGGGGCCACTATATTAGCCTCATCTAATACACAAAAATTTAAGTTCAATCCATCTTACAATGTTAATCTAAATGAATTAAAATATGATACCAATAAAATAATGAACATGATGGTGCTACAATGAGATATATTACAAAATCCATCCCTTAAAAAAATAATAGATTGACAAAGCCTTGGTGCTTCTTATTACAAAATTAGTTGAGTGTCAACTCATATCATACTTTCCCTACACTTATAAGCAACCTCTCAGCATATTTGGTCAATCCCAAACTTATACGAGTCCCAAAAAATTACACTTGATGGGTCTCCTACCATTGGTTTTGGATGGCATCCATGGGATCATCAGAAATAGAAAAATGATCAATAATCCACTATAAAACATACAATGGAAATTATAGAAGTTTAAATATGGAAATAGAAGTAAAATTATCATCAATTAACTTTGGAAATGATGGTAATGATTTAAAATAATAGGCTCTTGCATAATGAGAAAAGCTTCATCTATTTTTTTTGAAGATGTAACATAATTCAATTATATTTAAATAGGGATTTGAATCCTTAATTTTTATCCCTCTCAGAATACCTTTGAGATAATTTAATTCACCAATTCAATTACCTGTGAGGGTGACTCACCTTTATTGAATTTAAAAACTAATATTTGGAGATGAATTTGACCCCAAAATGGCAATTAAAGTAAGTGACACAAAATCATACCTAGTAACTCAAAGACCTCTTGAGAAAGGATTTTGTGTGCTTATCTAAATTAATATGGTTATGTTAGGGCATAAGTAGTCTACTTCAAAAAAGTTACTATATATAGCATTTCTATATACAAAATTTGATCCATTTATAGATTGTATCTAAATTTAGATTCATATAATTTAGGGAATTTAATTCCAATAAAATAGAAATAGACTTGTCGCAACAAATTACACATGATGGGTCTCCTAGCATGGGTTTTGAATGACATATAAGGGATCATCAAAATTATAAAATGTTCAATAATCCACAATAAGACCATATTATGATGAAAATTATAGATGTTCAAATATGGAAATAGAAGTAAAATTATCATCATGGAATTTTTGAACCGATGGTAATTATTTAGAAATAATCGGCTTTTGTATAATAAGTGGAGTTTCATCTAGATTTTTTGATGATGTAACATTATTAATTATTATGATAAATAAGTGAACCTATTGGTATAATAGTAGGCATACACATTGGAATACATGGTGTATTTTGAACATATATGTCCACATCAAATTTTTATCATATTTCTAAACCCAAAATTCTTTTTGGTTGCTTCTAATGTTTTTAGCAACATTGTAACAAAAGTAATTTTTACATTACAATCACCAAGGTAAAAAATGATCACCCATAATTGAGATCATTATCCAACAAATACATATGCCCTATGATCAAAACCAAGGGAGTTGTAATTTTGACTTAGAGATTGTGCTAATGAATTAGAAATAATAGGCTCTTTCATAATAAGTGAAGTTTCATTCACATTTTTGAAGATGTAACATAATCAAGTTATCTAATAGGGATTTGAATCATTGATTTTTAGCCCCTTGTCCCCCCCCCCCCCAAAAGAATACCTTTGAGATAATTTAATTAACCAATTCAAATACCTATGAGGGCAAGTCACCTTTCTTGAACTTAAAAACTAATATTTGGAGACAAATTTGACTCCAAAATGGTAATTAAAATAAGTGACTCAAAATCATACCTAGTAACTAAAAGACCTCTTTGGAAAGGATTTTGTGTGCTTATATAAATTATGGTTATGTGAGGGCATAAGCAGTTTACCTCAGAACACTTACTATATTTATTATTTCTATATATAGACTTTCCATTTATAGACTATATCTAAACGTAGATTTTATAATTTAAGGAATTTCATTTCAATAAAATATAAATTAACTCATGGTAACAAATTACACTTGATGGGTCTCCTACCATGGGTTTTGGATTACATCCAAGGGATCACGAGAATTAGAAAATGTTCAATAATCCACTAGAATACCATATTACAATGAAAATTATAGAAGTTCAAATATGGAAATATAAGTAAAATTATCATCATGAAAATTTGGAACCAATGGTAATTATTTAAAAATAGTTATTAGGCTCTTGCAAATAAGTGGAATTTCATTCACATTTGTTGAAGATGTAACATTATTAATTATTAAGAGAAACAAGTGGTGGTGGAATAATAGTAGGCATACACATTGGAATAGATGGTGTCTTTTTAACATATATGTCCACTTTAAATTTTTATCATATTTCTAAACCTAAAATTCTTCTTGGTCACCTCTAATGTTTTCAGCATCATTTTAACAAAAGCACTTTCTCCATTGCAATCACCAAGATAAAACCTGATCACCCATAATTGTGATACTTATCTAATGAATATATATGTCCCCTAATCAAAACCAATGGAGTTGGAATTTTGTCATAGTGATTATGCTAAGAGGCTCTCTTTACATGAAGAATGCAAGACATCATAGACTAAAGCATTGCATGGTGATTTAGATCTTGATAGGTTTGTGCCCATAATAAGTTTAGATGAACTTATTTTGACACTATCATCGGTTTGGAGTAACTAGTAGGTTTAATTATTGATTTACACTCTTTCACTTCACATAACCCCTCTTAACCCCCCAACACCCCCCCCCCCCACACACACACAAATTATATTAGTTATTAAATAAATATAATTGACATATAATATATATCATAATATTTTCAAATATTAAACTAATTAATATTATATATAAATTATAGATTTTGTAAAATATATTTTAATATTAATCAATATTATCATATCATATAATATATATGTTAACGTAGGTTATAAATCAATATTATATATTATATTTTTAGGTATAATATATTTCAATACATCTATATATTATTGATAGTAAAGAAATAATATTATATTTTTAATAAAATTGAATGGTTTTTTATGCCTATAACATAGTTTATAATTCCATGTAACATGAAAATGGGTTGAGTTTCTACTTCATTTAACACTACGGGGTCAAAAATGCGATCACCGATATGTATTTAAAACTATGTGGCACTTCACCATGTGTACAAAAGATGAGGTAGATTAATTTTAAAATAAAATTTATCAAACATTAATAATGTTTTATAGGTAATGGGAATTAAATTAAAATTTGTAATCATATATTAGGAAGGTTAAGTCATGTCTCATGAATCATAAAATTTTATGTTGTAGACGATACTTGGAATGGGACATGGTGTAGTAAATTAGATGGACATTCAATTAATTTAAAGTAATATGAATGATTAATTTTCTAGGTGCCTTAGTTGATGAATCACAAGAATTAAATTTGATGTTGTATATGACACTTAACATTAAAAAAATGGCAGTAAAGTAGATGAATAATCAATTGATTTCAAGTAATGCAAATGAATATTTTTTTAGCCCTTTAAACTTTGTTATAAAAAGTATACAGATTGTTAAATTACATATAAATTGTAAAAAAGAATAAATTTTGTTCTAATTTACAAAAATACCATAAAATTTTAATTAATCATTAGGTATTTTGAGTAATAATTTAAATTATTGATACATAATTATTCTATTTAACATTTTCAAATTAAGCTAAAACACCAATGAATATATATCCTAGTGAGTTTATTTATCCACACAAAAACTTTGGTTTATTTCTCTAGTTTATTAAGACCAAAATGATTGATTACTACAATTTTGAAGTCTAGCTGTGAGATGTGTTTCTTGGTGTTTCTGACTACAAGTGATGTAAATTAAGCTGGAAATGTGTTGGTGGTTTTTTTAATTTATAGTTACTAAGATGCATGTATTCACACACCATCACCAAATAACAGATCTTATGTAAACTATGAATTTTTATGATAATAATAGTGAATTATGATCAAGAAATAATCTAATAACTAACCTAAGATGGATATTTACAATGATAATTAAGCTAAAGTGATCCAATTAAAAAGGAATCAAAATTAAAGGTAAGGAAGAAATAAATGTTGCTTATCTTCATTCCAAACATCATGAAAAAGTTTAGATTTCATCTAGACATGCACTTAACCTATGTGTGATTTGAATTAGCATAAGAACAAATCATATTACACATCAAGAAATCTTTTAAGGAAGGTGGAAATAATGTAAATAAAAACTTAGTTCAATATAAAGGTTTACCCTGCAAGCAAACAACATTAACCCAAATGTAAGAAGAGTAAGAAAATTAAATGAACCTAAGGAATTTCAGTCAACCTAGCATTGGCACAAGTTAATAATTCTAAAATTAAAGGTGCACACCAAGAATTCATAAGAAATATTCAAATTTGAAAATAAGAATAAAGAAGTGAGAGAAAAGCTATAATAACAATGAACACAAATAAATACCAAACAATCTTTGCAAAATTCCTTATATTGATTTCTCTAAGTTTATAGACTAATTTTAGCTCTAAAAACTCCTCCTCTTTATAATTGACAATGCTCTTTTTATAAGATGCAAGGAAGCATGGTAATTAGTCCTAACTGATTAAAATATTATAGATGTAGGGATATCTATCCTTTCCTCAAATGTTCTAGAAATACACTAGACTTTCCCAATGGACTGATCTATAGGTGGTGTGTTTTATAAATAGCACATGCCTTTACCAAAATAATATTCCACTTTTAAAATGGATAATGATGTAGGAACATCAACTCATCTATGAAAATTTTGTATATAAGGGTTAATTTTGATCAAATAAGTCCTCCTATGAAGGATAATAAGTTGTAAAATTGTACGAGTAGGACCTATATAATGACCTTAAAGGTCAATACTATGTTTTAAAATTCTATGTACCTATGAAAAAGCAACAAGTAACTCATGAGTTGTCTATAATGTTATGTTGAAGATAAACTAGGTATATTATAAGTTAAGAAGAAGAATTTATCTTCTTATTTAACAACAATCCTTCATTTTTGCATTGGTTGTGGGAAGGTAGGGTCTAATTCTATCAATAAGAGACTAATAAAATCATCTACGTGTATATAGAAAGGAGAGAGTTTGTCAAGGAGGTAGATAAGTAATAGAGGAGTTTAAAAGAATTGAATAAATGCCTCTAGGATTATATATGTATGTAGTTGGATTGTATGTTAATTTTTAAAACCTATGAATAATGGTAAGGATATTTTGCATTCAAGGACTTCAAAAATCTCATGAAGAATGACCAAGTTTGGTATCATGAGGAAGAAGGTGATTTGATTCACATGAGAGGTAATAGAATAGAATGAAGATAAGATAAAACTATTTATTATGCATTTGATGAAGATTTTCACCATTACTATGTTCTCCCGTTGAAGAAAATAATACAATAATTTATAGTCATGCATAGAAGTATGATCTTATGCATGGATCTATGATAATAAGTTGAAGGAATATTTTTCTAATTTTGTTTCAACTTGACATAATTTCGTTGACTTTGTTACAAAGTAAAAACCTATGGATATTGTGGTTATATATTGACACAAACTTCATTCTAATCTTGGATGTTATGGTAATTTTATTCCTAGAAGGCACATTCCATGGACAACTTATAAATCTAAATCAAGATTAAATTTTTTGAATAGATCTTGGAGCATAACAAATGACTCATTTTGTCTATACAAGAAGTTGATACCCAAATTATGCTTGTATAGACCAACAAGACATTATATATTACTTGAAGATAGATCCTACATAGGTATTTGTCTTAATATGAATCTAAATATTTATTTTTAAATACTCACAAGCAATACCAGTATGTATGAACCTCTATCTAAGATTTAAGAAAAAAAATTATATAACTTGAGTGATCTCAAACTTCATATGAATGCCCAAGAAAATATTTGAGAAGTGTTGAATGTGATTTCATGGTATATATTATTTGAGAGAAAGAAAGAATTTACATTTTCAGTCTATATATATTATTGTCACAATTTCATGTTGAAACCTAGTTGATGAAATAAGATATGAGTTATTAGATTGTGTATGTTGATAATGATGATTAAAATTAAAGGTTTGTTCAAATAAAGGAAGATAGGGATAAAGGTTTCATCAGTTAAGAAAATAGGATGAAGGTAAGGATATACTGTATATTCAAGGTGATTCTATCTCAAAGACTTGTTAACACTGTGTATATGCCACAAATTCATGGCATCAAAATAAGGACTCAACATATTATAGAATTACATTTAAAAAAAGTTGATCGATAGATTTGTCTAGAAGAGAATGGAAAAGAGCTAATATATTATCATTGAGTTTAAATGTATGTATAAATCTCTTAAAAAAATAAAGGAATCCACATATGAACAATTCTAGGAGGATCAATAGATCTTAAAGGGAAGATTTGAATGATGAAGTAAATTCTAAGTAAAATTTTTGTTTGTGTGATTGATTAAGGAAATCAATCAAAGAGGGTAAAGTGAGTTGAAATTAAATATTGTGTCATGAATCTCATTTGTCTTATTAAAACCAATATTTTACAAAGATCATTAATTGCATAAAGTATGAATATTAGATCATTGGTCTTTTAGAAACAGATTCAAGACTAAGTGAAATCAGTAGTGATTCTAGTTTGAATGAATAAAAATATTGCAAAAATAAGTGCAATGGGAATATTTATGGATTAATGTCAAATTTTGAAATATTCATTGGTGTTTATTTTCTTATGGTGTAGATGACAACCTTTGAATGAAAATTATGGATTGCCATTAGATAAGGTTTAGCCATAAGAGTAATATTTTGACTATAAGAACCATCTGGCTGATGAAGTGCTCCATTAATATTTTAGGGTCTTCACCACTTTATAATTCTTCCCAATACATGTAATACTATATCTCCAAGATGCTCAAGGATATAGGAGAGGTACCCCATCATTTCTATCCTCTTAAACTGATCGTTAGTGGACTATATGTTAATCATGAAATATACTAAGCGGGGGGGGGGGGGTGAATTAGTATATTATATATCTTATTTCTTAATCAAATTTCTTTTATTTAACCACTTAACCATACATTCAACATATGAAATAAAATTGAAACAATAATATGCACCACACGATATATATATATATATATATATATATATATATATATATATATATAGAGAGAGAGAGAGAGAGAGAGAGAGAGAGCATATTTTTATGTGGAAACCCAAAGTGGGAAAAACAATAGAGAAAAATCTTGAGTATATGAATGAACACCAACTTAAAATACATAGTTTTCAAGCACCAACTTATAGGAGCACCAACCCTTTTGCCAAGCGACAACAAAACAACTATTTGTGAGCACCAAACCCTTACAAAAATTTGTGAGTGCCAACCCATAGGAGCACCAACCCATCTTGTGTATAAAATAGAACTATCTCTCAATTTTGCTTACTCAACAAGCGATACAACTCTACAATATCTCTTACTATTTTCTCTTTGAAAATAAATACAAACCATGCAATCTCTTGCATATTACAAATGGATTATCAAGCCTTTATTTATAGCTTTTCAAATGACCTTTGGCATTTAACCTTTGTGACCCTTAAATCCTCATGGAAAATGGAACCAAACTTGCAAGACCCTTCATATCCTTGCATTTGAAAATTCATATGGTGACCCTTCATAAGCAAATGCATCTTCTCCTCTTTTGTCTTTATCTTAGTGACTTTTTGTATTCCTCAATGTGTCTCTTCATGTAAAAATGGACCATGCCATCTTTTTTCTTCACATGGTGACTCTTGGAATTCCTCAAGATGACTCTTCATGAGAAAATCCATCCCATTCCTCTTTTGTCTTTTACCCTATGACTCTTTGACTTCTCCATCGGCCCTCTTTTGACATATATGCAAATAAAGATATATTAATTAATATTAAATAAATATTAATACACATTAGCCAAGATATTAATATTAAAAACACCATTAAATTAAATGGGGCCTTTATCACCAATAATGCTAGACCTTTGATGTTAATGAAAATATTTACAACAATCTCCCCCTTTGTCATTGATGGTAACCACAAAATGAAACTACCACATCCTAAAACTTGCACATACTACCATCTAAAAAACATACAGTAACTCCCCCTTACTATAGTAACCTATACCTATTCACTATACATGTTTATACACCTATATTTGTACCTATTATTCTCCCCCTTTGACATCACTAACAAAGGGCCTACTTGGAGCTAACACTTAGATCTCCCTCAACTAATGTTGAACCTCAATGATAGGAAGTAAAATAAATCACTCCCAACTTCTCTCGTAGATACTCAAATGTGTCTTTTGGTAGTGCCTTTGTGAAAATGTCTACAATCTACTCTATAGTACTGATATACTCCATCTTAACCTGTTGATCTACAACCTACTCTCTAAAGAAGTGATATCTAATGGGAATATGTTTTATTATTGGATGCATCACTAAATTCTTTAAAATATTAATAGCACTTGTGTTTTCACAAAAAATAGAAATAGGTTCATCATAGTTTACCTTGAAATCTTCCAATGTTTGTTTCATCCAAAGCACTTGAGTACAACATAATAACATTGCAATATATTTTGATTCAACTATATAAATTTATATTAAATTCTTCTTTTTGATTAGCCATGATACTAAGATATCACCAAAAAATAAATATCCTTCACTTGTACTCTTACTATCATCCAATCAATCAGACCAATCTAAATCTATATAAGCAACCAAAGCAAAATCTTTGCCTGTGGGATACCATATCCCAAAATCCAATATCCCCTTGATATATTTGAATATTTTTTTCACCAACTGAATATGACTATCTTTTGAACCTAACTAATATCTTGCAACCATACCTACTACATGCAAGATGTTTGGCCTTGATGCTATCAAATATAAAAGACTACCATTTATAGATCTATACAAAAATTGATATATAACAGGTGAATCTTCATCCTTGCTCACCTTATTTCTTGTACACATTGGTGTCCCAACTGGTGCATACTACTTAAAACCAAATTTATTCAAAATTTCCTTGGCATATTTACTTTGAGATATGAAAATTCTTTTATCTAACTTAAGTATTTTCAATCCTAAGAAAAATAACAATTCTCCAAGTATAGACATCTAAAATTCTTTTTACATGTTATCAAAAAATTCTTTAGTCATCTTTTTAATATTTCCTCCAAAAATGATGTCATCAACATATACCACAACAATCAATTGATTCTCACCTTCTATTTTGATGTAGAGATTACTATCAGTAAATCCTCTTTTGAAACCTTGATCCTGTAGGTACTTATCAAGTCTTCCATAACAATCTCTGGGAGCTTGTTTCATTATATACAATGTTTTCTTCAATTTGAAAATATGGCTAATAATATTTGAGAGAATAAATATCTTAGGCTTCTCAATGTAGACCTCTTCTTCTATATTCCCATTTAGGAAGGTAGGTTTGACATCTATCTAAGACAATTTGAAATTTTTAAACACTACATATGGAATAAACATTCTAATAGCCTTTAGCCTTGCCACTCATGTAAAAGTTTTTTTCAAAATCTATTCCATCAATCTGAGCATATCCTTTACATACTAATTTTTCTTTATTCTTGGTCACTTCTCCATTTTAATTCAACTTATTTCTATAAACCCATTTTGTTCATATCATAATGTGATATTTTGGTCTAGGCACTAATTTCCATTTATCATTCTTTTATATTTGATTTAATTCTTCATCCATTGGCTTAACCCAATGATTATCATGTCGAGCTTCTAAAAAAGTTCTAGGCTAAATTTTACATAACAAAGGGAAATTAACTTGCTCAAATTCACATACCATCATTCTTCTGGTGTGAATTCCTTCATTTATGTCCTTGATGATGTCATTTTCATTATGATTTCTCTAAACATATTTGGATGTAGTTTTGGTGTCCTTTTTCTCTTTCTTCTCATCTTCATCTGATTCTTCAAAGTCTTCTACTTCAATGATTTTAGGAATGTCTACTAGATCACTGATTCTTTGTGTTCCATCTTCTTCTATCCTGACACTTGCACTTTTAACAATTTTCTTGGTTACTTTATTATAACATTTAAAAGCTTTAATTTTGTAAGAATAACCAAGAAACATACCTTCATTTGCTTTAGATTCAAACTTACCAATTTTTTCATTGATTCTCTTTATGAAGCATTTATTGTTAAAAAACTCTGAAATAATCAACTATTGTTGGTTTGTCTTTCCATAGCTCATAAGGAGTCTTATCACTATTGAATCGCAATAATTCTATATTTTTAATATGCACTGTTGTATCAACTACCTCTTTCCAATATTTATCTAGTATCTTGGATCCAATTAGGATTCTCCTCACCATCTCCCAAACTATTTTGTTTATCTGCTCAACTACTCTATTTTGTTATGGAGTTTTGGCTACTAAATAATGTCTTTTTATTCCATGGTATTCAAAAAACTCAAAAAAATGATCTAACATGAATTTTCCTCCTCAATCTGATTTTAGACACTTAATCTTCAAACTATTCTTATTCTCAACTAATGCTTTTAATGCTTTGAAATGTCTAAAAGCTTTCGGGTTTTATTTAAAAACATTACCCAAGTCATACGTGAAAGATGATCAATAAGCAAAATGAAATATTTCTCACCTTGAGTACTTTGAGTTCTCATAGTCCACATAGATCAGTGTGAACAAGCTCTAACATCTGATTGGTCAAGTACTCTTTTATTTTGAACCAACTTCTGGCCTACTTCTAATGCTGACAAGGTTCACAAAGCATGTTAGATGGCTTTGTAATCTTTGAAATATTTTTGACTACTTGCTTCTTATTGATGTTGACAAGATTATAAAAATTTATGTGTCCCATTCTCATTTTACATAGCCAACTTTATTCAATATGACTCAAACAACATCTTTGACCTTTGATGTCTGATAACATATACAAGTAATTGCCTATTCTCTGAGCATCTGCAATTAACACATCAAAATAGTTTCTCCTAATTTCACAACCTTCTACATATAACTTTAGTGCGTACCCTTGATCAGACATTTGACTTAAAATCAAAAGATTATTCTTAAGACCTTCTACATAAAAAAACATTTTTAGTTTTAGTTCTACCATTATCGAAACTTAGTGTACCTTTTTCAATAATTCTAATAGTAGTATTATCTATGAATTTCACTATGGCCCCATTGATATTATTCAAGGTTATGAACTTAATTTTGTCTCTTATCATGTGCCTTGAATATATACTATTAATGAACCATGGATTTTCTTCATGTATTGCATGCAAAGTTATCTGTACCAACATAGATTTTTTTGGTTATTTCTTCTGCCATGAACCTGTCTAAACTTTCTTCTTGATGAATGGATCCTTGAAACTCTGGTCCTTTTTGACTGACTCTTGTCAGGGGAGAATTACCTACAACAATCAATATGCTCTGATACCAACTGTTAGGTGACCCCTTATCCAACGGAAACACAATTAATTACTTTCTTATAAGCAATTAAACACAGAATTATACCAGAATGATAAAGTAACTAGAAACTTGAGACAACAAAGAATTTGAGAGACAATACACACTCTTGTATTAAATATTACTAGAAGAAAATACAATAAGGAAGATGCCACTTCTTCCTCCACCTCAAAGGCTTGCCACACCTCAAGACCTTATTCCCTCTCTCTCTTGCTCAACACAAAACCAACTCTACAACTTGAGTTGTTATCCCTCCTTGAATGCTTCAGTTGATCTCCTTGACCTTACACCTGTAGATCTCCTTGACCTTGCTTGCTTCAATGCTTTTACTTACCTTCTTGATTATTTTACAATACATGCCTCATGGGTCTTTAAATAGAATCCCATGGTTACAAAAAAAGAAATCTAACTACAATAATTAGACACGCAGCTCATGACTATAATTAGTCATTTGACATGCAAACACTCACTTCACTTAACTGACTGTTCATCAATAGCAGTTTTGGAAATACATAGGTGACCGATGTCGGTCCCTGCTTGCCTGGTACTGCCGACGTCGGTCGACCTCCTGCCATCGCTGGTTTCCTTCTCCACTGTCTGTGACCGACGTCGGTTATACTGCCGATGCTAGTTCCTTTGGTTCTTCAGCATCCTCTTCTTGTGTCTGCAAACAGTTGAAGCTTTTAGCTCCACACCTTAACAATCTCCCACTTGGAGATAAACAGCTGTAACTTGTACCTATACCTATACACCATCTATTTTGTTCCTTAGGCTCTGTATCCCTCTTCAAAGTCACTCTTGAAGACCAACCACCACTGAACCTGTGATGCAATACATGTCACTTATGCCAAAAGAATTTTGCTGCTCCCAAATTCTCTATGACATACTTCTGAACCAACTCTACCCTTAGCTCAGAAAACTCCCTGTATATGAAACCCTGCAACAAGTAACACAATATAGTAACAGGATAATGTAGCTAATATTATCCAACCTGGTAAAGATAAAATACAATGGTCAAACCTCCATTATTCTACAGCCTAATCAAGACCATATACCATAGCCTTCTGTCTCATGTGTCCATCCACTCTCTTCTCTAAAATGGGAATCCATCCCTCTATCCAGTGCTTTCTTCTAGCTAACAAATCTACCAATAAATCTCTGTTTAGTTCTTCTCCAAGGACTCACACTCCTCATCCATGCCAAGCTCCCACTGTTTTTGGATTCTACCTGAATTGCTTCTTCCATCTTCCTAGTTCATGACTATCAGTAAGCAATATAAAGAAGGTGAACAATGAATATGAGGTTCACTTACCATTTCTGACCTCCACATGGGTGTTTGAGACTTATAGATCCACCCAACATCCATTCTAGTGACCAATATCGGCCATCTCCCAGTCTGCTCCCGACCGATGTCAGTTCCCTACACTAACCCTGACTACCAACGTCATTTCCCTAGCCAACGCCGGTGTCCCTCCTAACGACGTTGGTCCTTGTGACCAATGTCAGACTTCTCCTACCCGACCTACCGACCCTACTGGTCTGCACATGACCGATGTCGGTATCTGGATGACTGACGTCAGTGCCAAGCGACTGACATCGGTGTCTGTGTGTTCCTGTAAGTGATGAAACTTTCATCTGCAAGCTCTTCTTGGATCAAACCTCTATCCATGCTGCCCTACTCAGATTTATTCAACCCCTGTGACTAATCTCTGTCCTTCATCTCCTCCATAAACACTAAGGCTTCTTTGTTCCTATCAAAAGCATCAAATTTCTTTTTTCTGCAATGAACTCTATCTATGCTTTCTGAATCTGAACACATACCTTTTGATTCAAGAACGTCCATTCCCTTCTTATTCATGTGACCAAGCCTATTAGACCACATCTTTGAATCTACACTAGAAGTAGAATCAGTAATACAAGTAGATAGATAAAGAGTATCTACTTTCTTACCTCTTACTAGAACAAGTGCTCCCTTGGTAACCTTCCAAGAATCCGCTGTGAGGGTTATTGTGCATCCCTCATCTCCCAACCTTCTTATAGAAATCAGACTCTACTTCAGAATTGGAACATGCATGACCTCCTTCAACACCCATGTGTTGTCAATCTGCAATCTCAGCTGCACTTTCCCTTTGCCAACTATCTGACAAGGCATACCATCCCCTAAATAGAGCACTCCAAAGTCTCCCTATTCATACTCATAGAACAAATCTCTGTTTGGGGATGCATGAAAAGATGAACCAAAATCTAAAATCCATGATCCTACCTAACTATCCAAAGAAGGTATGAGAGCATCCTGCATCACAATATTTGCATCCTTTGCTTCTTCAGTACCTGCATGTTGATTCTATTTATCTCTCAACCAACACTCCTTATTTGTATGTCCTTTCTTTCCACAAAACTAGCAGGTAATACCTTTGGACTCGGATCTCCTTCCTGACCTTGATTTCCCTTGCTCAACCTTCTCCCTTTGCCTTCCCCTGCTTTTTGTACTTAGAGCATTCCCTGATGATTCACCTGTGCTTCTCCTGCATATTTCTTCATTCAAGATCACACTCACAACATCATCAAATTTTAAGATTTTAGAAGTAGATGCAGAATTACTTACTGCCATAACCATACCGTCCCAACTTTCAGGCAAAGAACATAAAATCAAGAGAGCCTTTACCTCATCATCAAAAACAATATTGACTGAAGCTAGTTAGTTTACCAAACCATGGAAATCACTGAGATGAGTATGTACCAATCCACCTTCCTGCATTTGCAAAGTAAATAGCTGCTTCATAAGATATACCTTATTAGAAGCTGAGGGCTTTTCGTATAAATTCACCAAGGACTTTATCAACTCTTTCGTTGTCTTACACTGTGATAAGCTAGAAATCACAGACGATGCAAGGCTCAACCTTATGGAGCCGAGAGCCTTTCGATCAAGAACACTCCATTCTTCATCCTTCATATCTATGGGCTTGCATGCAACCCCACCCAATGGTAAGTACAAATCCTTCTGATACAGATAGTCCTTAATCTGCATCCTCTAGTGTTGATAATTCTTGCCGTTAAACTTCTCCATTCGTAGCCTACTTTCTTCTGCCATTGCTGAAATCTGACTCAGTCAGAAGACCCTGTGAATGACCTGTAATCAAAAACAATAACTTGCTTCCTGCAAACTGTAGCTCTGATACCACTTGTCAGGGGAGAATTACCTACAACAATCAATATGCTTTGATACCAACTGTTAGGTGACCCCTTATCCAACGGAAGCACAATTGATTACTTTCTTATAAGCAATTAAACACAAAATTATACCAGAATGATAAAGTAACTAGAAACTTGAGACAACAAAGAATTTGAGAGACAATACACACTCTTGTATTAAATATTACTAGAAGAAAATACAATAAAGAAGATGCCACTTCTTCCTCCACCTCAAAGGCTTGCCACACCTCAAGACCTTCTTCCCTCTCTCTCTTGCTCAGCACAAAACCAACTCTACAACCTGAGTTGCTATCCCTCCTTAAACGCTTCAGCTAATCTCCTTGACCTTACACCTGTAGATCTCCTTGACCTTGCTTGCTTCAATGCTTTTACTTGCCTTCTTGATTATTTTACAATACATGCCTCATGCATCTTTAAATAGAATCCCATGGTTACAAAAATAGAAATCTAACTACAATAATTAGACATGCAGCTCGTGACTATAATTAGTCATTTGACATGCAAACACTCACTTCACTTAACTGACTGTTTGTCAACAGCAGTTTTGGAAATACACAGGTGACCGACGTCGGTCCCTGCTTGCCTGGTGCTGCCTATGTCGACCGACCTCCTACCATCGCTGGTTTCCTTCTCCACTATCTGTGACCAACATTGGTTATACTGCTGATGCCTGTTCCTCTGGTTCTTCAGCATCCTCTTCTTGTATCTGCAAACAGTTGAAGCTTTTAGCTCCACACCTTAACAACTCTAACCTGCTTCTATAGTATCGGGCTATGTGTCTGAAGTTGTTTTACATGTAACATATTATGGACTTTTCATTAAAGCCTGATAGAGGAGCAAAAGAGTTGTGGCTTTTACTTGACTCTTCTTGACTTTCCTTCTTATTTATAAAATTGTTAGACATTTTTCAACATTCTATTTTCTTATGACCATATCCATTACAATAAAAATATTAACCATAAAAATAGGACATGTTTGTGTATCTTTAACCTGATTTCTTTTTGTAGCTCTGTTCCCTCCAACTTTCTTTGTTTTATATGTCCTTTGTATTCTTAACTTCTTCCCTTTTTATTTCTTATTTTGTAAGAGCTTTAGCATAGATCTTTTCTTTTTCTTTGTTTATGAAAGTAGTGGCCTCCCCTTTCTCTTTTTAAAATCCAATACCTATCTTATCTAACATTGATCTTTGATTTTCTAATATCTTATTCAACATATTGTTTTTATTCTCAAATTTTTAATCATTAGCTACTTTATCATTGATTTCTTTATTTGTTTTCTCAAGATATACTTTTAAAGAAGAAATTTCAATAACATACCTTTCACATTCTTTACTTACTATTTTCAACTATGTTGTTAGATTTTATGCATTCTTCAATTGATAAAAATTTTGCATCATATCTCAATGGTAGAGATCTCAAAACTTTTTAAACCACAATTGATTGATCTAACTTTCCTCTAAGACCTTGAATTTGATTAACTATTTCATCAACCCAAAAAAGATAAATTGCTATATTTTCTTCCTCTTCCACCTTAAAACTCTCAAAATATCTTCTAAAATTCTAAATCTTAGCTTGTTAAACCTTTCTATCAACTTTACAAATGCTCTCAAGTTTTACCCAAGTTTTATGAGTAGATTTACATTTCATAACTTTAACAAATTTTGATGCACATAAACCACATAAAATAACATTCAAAGCTTTTTCATTATTTTCACTTGCCTTCTTCTCTACTAGAGTAGTTATAAGTGTCTGTAGCTCTTTATATTCCTTCACCACTTCTTGATATATGTTGAATCCAAGGGCCATCAAATAAGTATTCATCCTTATGCTCCAAAAAACATAATTTGTCCCATCAAACAAAGGTGACTTATTTGTAGAATAATCTTCATGTGATCCAACCATCATGCTTTCCTAATCTATCTTCAAGCTATAAAACTTTTTCCAAAGGAACCTACTCTTATACCAATTATTAAGCATGAAATATACTGAGAGGGGGTTGAATTAGTATACTATATATCTTATTTATTAATCAAACTCCCTTTTTTAACTAGTTAAATACAAATTCAAGATATGTAATAAAATTAAAACAATAATATGCACCACATGAGAGAGAGAGAGAGAGCACAAATTTTTACGTCGAAACCTAAAGTGGAAAAAATCATGGAGAACAATCTCAAGTATATGAATGAGCACCAACTTGTAAGAGAAATAACTCCTTTATCAAGCACCAACTTAGAAACTATTTGTAAGGACCTACTCATAGGAGCAACAACCCCTTGAAAAGATTTGTGAGCACCAACCCCTCTTGTGTATAAAACACAACTATCTCTTAATGTTTCTTACTCAACAAATGATAGAACTCTATAATATCTCTTACTTTTCTCTCTTTGAAAACAAATACAAACCATACACTCTCTTCAATATTACAAATGGCTTCTCAAGCCTTTATTTATGTCTTTCCAAAGGACCTTTAGCATTCACCCTTTATGAACTTTCAATCCTCATGGAAAATGGTGCCAAACTTGGATGACCCTTTGTATCCTTGCATTTAAAAAGTCATATGGTGACCCTTCATAAGAAAATGTGGCCTTTCCACCTTTTTTTCTTTATCTTGGTGACTTTTTGTATTTCTCAAAATGTCCTTTCATGAAAAAATGTGCCATACCCTCCTTTGTCTTCACATTGTGACTCTTGAAATTCCTCAAGATGACTCTTCATGAGATAATTCATCCCATTCCTCTTTTTTCTTTTAACCCATGATTCTTTGACTTCTTTATGGCCCTATTTTGACTTATATGCAAGAAAAAATATAATTATAAAATATTAAATAAATATTAACACACATTATCCAAGATATAAATATTAAAAACACCTCTGAATGCAATGGGACCTTTAACACCAATAATTCTAGACCTTTGACATCAATGACAATATTTCCAACACTTTATATTGACTTAGATTTACATAGGTTACAATTTATCTTCCTTTAAGTTAATCATAACACTCACAGGGTTTTGTTATGGTCCTTGCCTTTCCAAGACATTCTTTCAATTTTTAACAATGCTCCAATGGTGGTTGTGAGCTCAAACATAATGAGCTTATATCCCTACCTTTACATCACTAGGTCTACAAGGTCTCTAATTTGGCACATTATGCTCATGTGGCTTTGATGTGGCATTTCCATTACATCATCATGCCATGTGGCTCATCACTGTTCAAAATATCACCATTTCCTTTAAATTTGGATCCAATTAGCTACCTTAAAATTTGCATTTGTGTGTCCATTATTTGACATCAGCATGAATGTCTTTGATGGGTGCATGACCACCAATTTTAAACTCATCTTAAAAACTCTCTACTATGTTAAAATTGAATTTTGTATGCCCATCATTTGACATCAGTATGAATGTCTTTGATGGGTTCATGACCATCAATTTGAGACTCATATTTGAAACTCTCTATTATGTTAAAATTGACATCTTCCTAACTATCATTTGACATGTATGTGAATGTCTTTGATGGGTACGTGATCATCAAATTTAAACATCTCATCTAGGATCTTTGTTATCTTAAAATTGATGATCCTTGTGAATATCATTCAACATCCACATGTTCATCATTTATGGGTGCATAAACATTAATTTTAAACATGTTCATGGGGTTCATTTTTAATCTTATCACTTTTCTTTTTTCAGTTCATCTTATTTATTGTGTGTGCCACATGGTGACTAATAGAAGCTTTTATACTCTTTGTACAAGGCTCATATGCATGATTTAAACTCTATATTAGGCTCCAACGATGGTAAAACTTGTCTCCCATATGGAGATCCATATAAACTTTGACAATTGAATGTTACACACATCATTTGATCAACTATTCCATGCTCACATGGACCATTTATCTTAGGAACATGTTTGGGATTTAAATCTTTGGTTAGGTTTTAATTTTTCCAAACTTGCCATGCTCTATTTCATCCATCTCATACGAGCAAACATAGACCCTTAGATCAAGATCTGAGGGATGTACCACCATTGGTTTCTCAAAATTATTTTACCAAGAAGGTGACACTTGTCACCCTCTTTCTCATCTCGAGCTCTATTGAAGTCTTGGCTTGGCTTGTACCATACGATCAATCTCATCTGTGTGAATATGGATCATTGATCCTAAAAAAAAGAATGAAAGTTAAGCTTGAGAGCATATATAAAGGACTTAGGGTAAAATATTTAAGCTAAGTTTTAAACCTATTAAATAGGACCCCATGAATTAAAATGGACAAATGAATTAAAAAATTGGACCAAGGTTAGAAACCTAAAACAAGAGGACCCCATGAGTAACAAAGACATAACATAAAGTCTTCACCTATGGTATTTATCATATTAATAAATATGATAAAACTTAGGATAAGACTTTAGGCTAAGCCTTATAAAAACTAACCATGAGACTATTTAGACCAAGCTAGGATTTTTAGCTTAAGGTTTGGCTATGTTTAAAAACATGATTAAGCCTTAGGATAAAAATTAAACTAAGTCCATGATTCAAGATTAATTGGGTCCATGTTTAAGCCATGTCTAATGTTTAACCTAGGTCTTTTTTTGAGTTAATTTTTATGAAAAACATATATTGCACAAATTTTTAAATAGCATAAGATTGTAAAAGAACTTTAAGTGTGAAAATGACAACTGTCAAAACCATGGGCCATGAATTAAATCTCAAGCATCTTCCTATAATTGATGGTACATGGTTGAGCGTACACATTTTGATCAATAATAAGTGGAGAAAAGGGCATAATCCATTAGATTAATATCAAATGAAGTGCATTCATCTAGGGAAGGAAGATCCAATAATATGAGATGAAGGTGCAATTTTTAATAAATCTAAAATAAATGTGGTGGTGACAAGTGTCACAATCATAATGAGTATCACAATACTGCCAATGGAATTTGATTCCTTGGATCAAGATCAATAGCCCATGTTGATCTTTGCAAGGAAATTTGATGGTGTGAGGCAAAGAGGGATTTTCCAAAGGTTAAATTTCACTTTTAAATATTACTAAGCTAGATGCCATGGAGATGTCATGATGACACTGCATAAGTAAGACATGATATATTTGAAAATTTTATGGACTATGAAAGGAAAAGGTATAAATACTTGATCCAAACAAAATCTAAAGATTGAAACTCATAATTTGGACTCACCACCATCATTATAGCTCTATATAAACCTTAAATAAAACCCTAGAAAGTATCATATCCCTAATTCAACCCTATGATCATTTTAATTAAGCCAAGGAGAGTTGAATTATTAACTATGCAAGGATAATTCAATTTGGGATTTGAATTGTAGTCCACTAGTGGGAAATTTAAATAAATTCATAGCCATGGTAGCTTGAAGAGGTGTTTCCAAGGAGGACGTGGAGCTTTACTTGACCTCAGATTATGTTATATAATATATATTTTTAGTATATATTTTATATAAATATTATATATTTTAATATAAGATATGTAAATATCATTTTAATAAATTAAATATATCACTTACCTTCAATTCAACTTGACTACTCTCAAGGTATGTTTATGTTTAGAAATTGGTGGGACTCCCAAATGAATTTGAAATTCAAATTTAATTTATAAAATAGGGTTTGTATAATTTTCACACATTTTTAAGAGGAACAAAAAATACCAAACATGTCTAACAAGATATATTCTTATTCCTACTTATTCTTAGTTTTTTCCAAACATACATTATAGAATACTGATAGATCAAAATAGAGTAGGTTGTAGAGTATCTAAAGAATTGAACATATTTGTTACTTTCATTTTTGTAGACCCTTATTTTTAGGTATTTAATCTTAATAGTGTTCAATATACTTTTTAATCTATATAAAATGTGTGATTCATTTGTGTTGACTTGGCCCTTTTATTCATTGTTTATCACTTTATGTTATGAAATTTCTAAGATTCAGATACTCTACCTAGATTATTTTAATGTTTTTGGCCCTACTAGAGAATGTCTAGCTATGATGTCAGTGATCCTTTTACTGAAGGAGCATCCACATGACTATTGTTTGGGAAAATGAGATTTTCAAATTGTAACACTAAAATTTTATAAAACAATACAATGAATATAATTCTAAATACTCTACCTATATATAATTCAATCAATTATTAATAAAAATAGTTTAATTTTTAAGAATGTGTGTCAAGCTCAGAGAGGCCCTAGGTTGGCCTCAGTAGTAGTAAGCCCTACTGTAAAGACTGGTACAAAAGGAAAAGAGGTCAAAGGATTCAAGTGGGTGTATAAAATAAAAATGGGTAAAAACCACCAATTGTAATTCTATAGTCATACCTAAATGCAATTTGTACAAATTGAGCATGACTTGTGACACCCAAACCATAGGTTTCTCTTACTCACTTACACATCCCATTTAGGCATGTTTTTACTATTTCCCAATCATCTAAAGCTATTTATAATCAACCCCTGTTATCCCAGATACCTTTCCCAGGCACAAATCTATCCCCCAAAGTCCCTTTTCTCCTAGACAATAGTGCCCTAGGTTTGACTACAATATTGAGACCTAGGGTGTCCACTTTCTAATGTTGTTATCAAAGTCCATAATAGCCTCAAATGGTCAGATTTTCTTGAATTCTCATCTTTTTCCTTGTTAGCCTAATGCGAGTTCATTTAACCTAGGATCACTAGTTTCTCTATAAATTCCCATTCAAAGGACATTTAGAAGGTTTAGAAATCATTCAAAAGGCACAAGCTATAAATATACTAAAGCACACTCAAGCAAATCTTCCTATTCTCTGCATACAACCAACCACTATTATTTCCATCCTATCCAAGCTTCCACACTAATCATGATTCATCTCAAGCTTGACCAAATTCATATACATTTGCATTGGATATATAATTTTTCATAATACACATTCAAATTGGGAGAACTAAATTATCCTTGATCCCTCTTTGAAGTATTTTTATGTAGATAGCATGCCCACACATAGGGTGGGATCACATGTTCAATGTATATTACATATAAAGCCCTTTTTCTAGTTGGATTTGAGATCTCCTATCAAGCATGAAGAGGAACTAGTATCCTTCAATACCAAATAAATTACACATAAATATTCATGAATAACTAAGACTCAATATTTCAAGTACAAGGTCTCCTAGAGTAGATGAATAGAACCCAAAAAGCTTAGAAATCTCAGACACTAAGGACTAAAACACTAAAACTTGGACTACAACACTAGACATCTAGGTGCCCCATTTTTTGGCACTCCTATCTAGGTATAAAATAGACTTTTTGATCTTGTTTTTGATAATATACCCAACCAAATGAAAAAATTGTAGCCTCTATCTCCTCTATCTCAACCCAAAATCAGCTAAGTTTTACTCTTTATCCCCTTTCTCACTATTTTTAAAAATTAATTAAGCACTTCTAGATTCAATAAATTAGTAGGTTAATTAAGGCACATTTATTTAGTAATTTTCCCCTTAATCCAAAGCTCTTTACTACTTAGGAAATTAAACCCTATAGTTTCTCAAATTTAGTAAAACATTTGGTGAACCCGACTTACTTCAAATTTTTGTACAAAAACCCTATAAACCTTAGGGATAATTACTTCTAATTTTTTACAATATTTTTCTTATTTTTATTGAATTTAAAAATAAAAAAATACAAATTAATTGAAATATTTTCAATAAATCACTTAAACCCTAGTTTTCACATACTACGTCTTATTTGCATACAAACACTTTCAAACCAATAGGAAAAATATATATCTAATTTTAGAAATATTTTTAGATTTTTCCTAAATTTTTCAAGGTCAATTCTACAAATTTATAACAAAAATTTCAAATTATTACATTAATTTTGAAAAAAATCATTTCAAAACCCTAGTTGCATCAATTAAATCCCAGTAATTTTCAAGTAATATTCCACTTATTTTATAAAAAAATTGTTTGAATATTAAAATAAAAAAATCACTTCAAATTTTAAAAATTCATGTTAAATTCTAGAAAATTTATTTATCTCAAAACCCTAGTTGCATCTACTAGGTCCCATTCAAGAAACTAATTTCTCATAATTTTCTAAATTTTATCTTGCATACATAGCTCAAAAAATCAATTTCAAATTCAAAAGTTTATAATATTTTGAAAATAATATTTTTGAAAAATCCCTAATTTCATATACTAGTTCCTACTTTTCTTTTTATGGTATTACCTTACATGTTTGGTAGCTTCATATCCTATTTTGTGAAAATTTTGAACTACTATTTTAGAATTTTGCATTTCTTATATCCAATACTTTATAGTTAGCACATTACCTATTACAACTTATTGAAAAACATTCAAACACATTTAAAATTGTTTTCTTACTTTAACAATATCCCAATATACTAGCTTTGATGAAACTGATAACATAGATCTTCAAGAACTCTTAACCAAACACTCGGATATGTAGGATGACATGATTAGAATATTCCAAGAGGAACAACAAAAGTAATCAATGGTCAATATTATCAAACTACAGAGCCACCAATTATACATGACATTATGGAGGCAACTATCTCACAATAACCCCTATAGCAACCCAACCTTCTTCTATGCCACCAGTTGTAGCTATTACATCCCTATCTCCTAATGTGGCAACCCTTATGTAAGAGATTAAATCTTTTCAATCCAAGGTAAAAAGTATTGAGGAAGGTACCACTATATCTACATAGGCATTGGACTCCTTCACTCTATTACATACACCTTTGGCATGACATATAGTTGTACACCATTGCCACATGGATTTGTACAACCTAAACTCACTTTTAATGATGGCAAGAGTGATCTAGAGACACATTTTAGATCCTTTCATGTAGAATGTTTAGATTATGTACCAAATGACTGGATATTAACTAAATTATTTCCAAGGAACCTTAGGGATTATGAATTACAATGGTTTTATAATTTATTGAATTAATCGGTTAATGTATTCAATCCTCTTACCAACATATTCCTAGCACATTTCAATATGAATATAGGTGATAAGGTTTTATATGCCCAAATTGCATAATAAAAATAGAAATAAAATGGACCTCTCACCAAGTATGTTCTCAAATACTAGCTAAGATGATTATCCCTATGGTAGATTAGGAGTTACAAAACCTTTTCAAACAATGTCTTCTACATGTTTTACATGATACAATCATGTTCAAATGTTTCTCTTCTTTCATTGAATTGTGTCACACTTCAAAATAAAAAGAAATCAAATTCATTTCAATTCGCAAACTTACGTACACAAGTGCACTAGATACAAATAATAAGAGTAAAAACAAATCCCCATATAAGGTTCAATTAAATTATAGTAAAGTACCAAGTCAATAGATAGATAATGTGGCTTCAGAGCCCTCATAGAGAGTCACTTTATCAACACCTCCTCAGTGACCTTTTACAAATCTACCAGTTCTTTCAGCCAGAGATCTATAGTAATTATTAGAATGTAACATCATATCTCTTTATCCTATTAGAGAAATTGATCTAGAAAATCCTCTTCCACAAGGATATGACCAAAATGCATTTTGTGACTATCACAAGGCATTAGGCCATATTACAAATAAATGCACTAGTCTTAGGCATAAGATACAAGATGTAATTGATAGAAATAAAATTGATCTAGGAACTTTAGCTGAGCCTTCTCTGACCAAACCAACATAAGAAAGCAACTCAAAATATTTTTAGATCTATTTCCATAGCATGGCAAGTTAGAGACATAGGACACATTAGGTGTACATCATGCATATTAGTCACATCCTCCACCAGTTACATATAGGGTATCGGTAGCTAATTCACATCCATTGAGCCACATGACTAGTACTTTTCATTTTAGCCTTTCATCTCCTTTTACAAGAAAGAGATTATTGAGGATGACATAGATTATTATGTGATCTTCATTAGAGCTTTTATTCATGGTCATCCCATTCATAGTGTTCTAATTGATAATGGATCCAACATTAACATGTGTACTATGACACTACTATAGCACTTGGGTTATATAGATCAAGATATTACTCTAATAAATATAGTTATTAGTGGTTTTAGTGGACATAGTTAGACTACATGGGGTGATATCCTCATTCTTCTATAGGTTGGTCCTACACACATGATCACCTCATTTACTATAGTTCCAAGCATGGGAATTTTTGACATGTTACTAGGCAGACCTTAGATATAAAAAATCTATGTAGTTCCATCTACAGTACATCAATGCATGAAATTCATTCACACTAATTAGGTTATCATAGTTATTGAAGTTTCATATGAGTTGCCTCTTCTAGTTTCAGAGGTAGTTTCAGTTTTAGAGTTAGTTTTAGTTCCATTACCAGTTCTAGCTTTGCCACCAATTTTTTCTCTAATTCAACATCAAACACTAATATGATATCCATCACTAGCAGAAAGGGTTCATACACCTCCATAAATTTGGGATTCTAGATAACATCTATCTACAATATTCACACCTAGAGCAGTTTCATTAAGATCTCATACATCTACACATAGAGTACATGTTCAACAAGTTTTTCCTACTTCCATATGGGTGCTTATGATCCCTAAAAATGCATCCACATCTCTTAATTATAGAGGGTCCCCATAATCAATTTATACTTTAGATATTTTATAGCATTTATATCATATACAACTTTTAGAGCCACAGTCTCAACATTTCCATCATGCTTCATGATCACGCATGATTCAACTCTTTAATATAGGACACCATGACAAGAAATCTCATCTAAGACACATATATTAGTATCATTTATTTCTATTATTGATTGTATATATTATCTCCTACTTGATTGTACATAGTTTCCTCTACTTGATTGTACATATCTAAAATATTTCAGAATACAAAAATAATATAATATTTCAAAAATACAAAAGCATGTCAATTATATGCATCATTTATGTTTTACATTGATAACCATTATACTAGACTTACAATACGCTATAATATACTATTTTTCATCAATTTATCTATATTACTAGGCCTCACTTGGTCTTCTTTGATTGTGTGTAGTACTTCTAGATCCTTGATTACTTTACTCCACCCATCGAGGGGGAATCTTAATTCTACATTCTAGCTACATATCTTTATATCTACCCACTGGGGGCATACTCTACATTATTACACCATCCAAGTTATGTCATTATTACACTATAAACCCTAGACATATTGTTGTAGTATGTTCCTTACACAAATATCAGATTGACATCCATTCGCATATATCATACTCTTGTATTTCATAGCATATACATTAGTCTTATATTATATATATTTTATACTCTTGCTTCTTTATTTTCATAGTTTGATGTATGTTTATATTTCTAGTACTTTTCATACTTACAATCTTCTTTTTGATTAGCTAGATGTGTTTGCATTTTCCAATTCCTATTTGCTTCTTGCTTACATTTTAGTACATTTGCCAATGTGCTTAGTTCTTGTCTATATGTGTGTGCCTTTGGACACTTGCCAATATATTTTTTGTTTTCTTTTCATGTGCTTGTGTCCCTTATACCAATATTTGCTTATTCCCATTGTGTATGTATGAAGCATTTGAACATGCCTTGTGTGCTTATTTGGCCCTTTGGCCACCCTTACATGTTTTTTGCTTCTTGATTGTATGCTTATTTCTTGATTTATTATCTTTGTGTGTAGTACCATAATTCTAATCATGCATTTACCTTGCTTCTTGGATGCCATGATGGACATCATGCTCCATCCCTCTATGCCACTAACAACTAATATTTCAAATTCTAGTTTATTCTTATGCACATGCTATTACAGTGATATATCTATCTAGGCATACCCCTACGGATCAAATAATCTCTCTTTACAACTTTTTCTATATCTTGAGATAATGTATATCAATGCTATATATAATGGTTTCATAGCTTAAAACACTTTCAGGGCTTCTTCTTCTAAGGGAAGTCAATGTATGGTCTTCATTCCTACCCTCAAAAAAGGGGGGAAAATAGGGATTTTTTCATAGAGATCAGAGCTCCTAACAGTTGAAAAAGTAATTTTAGAATAGTATAGTCTAGAATCCAGAACACAACATAGGCAAACTAGACTAGGTAGATAGTAGATAATCCAGGTTAGCCATTAGATTTGGATCTGGACAATAATGTCAAAAATAGGACTATAGTGTTGGACCCTAAAGTGTTTATTTTTTTTCACTATTATGCAAACATAATAATATTTAGTTTCTCTATAATTAGGTAGAGAAGTGATTTCAGTCATATTTTTGCCATTATAGTTTAGTCTATAAATTAGCAGTTTTCAACATTTATTTCACTAAGAGAATACATATATAAGGGGCATCATGCATGACATGAGGGTATACATTTTTAGTTTATACATGGTATTTGATACAACTTTTAGTTTAAAATATATGTTTTAGACACCAATTATTAGGGTCAATGTGCATGACACATGGGCCTTCTCTATTTTTGATTTTATAGCATTTTCTTGCACATTCCCAATAGTTGCATGCCTTACTCCATTTGTAAGTGGTTGGTATCAAATTCAAGTAAACTTTCATATGATTTTATTTCCTACATACCCAAGTTATTGAGTGGATTCCTAATCCTTGATTCTAGTTTTAAGAGGGGATTATATACAGGTCCAATCTCTATCTTTTGAAGTGACCAACAGTGGCCTAATTTCTAGTTTACATTCAACTATTCACACCAACATTATCAGATCATAGCACATTTAGGGGATTCATGAGCCATTTCATATGGCATTCATTTGTATAAATATTTTCTCATTTAGCTTCACATCATGGGGTAATGATGGAGCCAAAGGTCTGGCTAACCTTTGTATTTTTTAGTCACCTATTCAAAGGGATTAGATGCATGGTATATACATAAATTAACATAGGTATGATTTGTCAACTTCACATATTTGGTGATGATGGGGCCAAAAGGCATACCTTTTTATTCTTGAGACAACTTTTAAGGGATTGAGCCCTCAACTCATTAACTCTTGGTTAAGTATACTTTTAGCATTACCCAACACAATCTAATAACATAACAGGTTTTGTATTGGTTTGCATACTCGATGAGGTGTATTCATTCCTTTCTCTTCCTTCCTCTCTTTTTACCCAAATTTATATGTTATTATTTTAGATATATCATATCTAGTAATAATTAATCTAGTTTTGCCTTCCTTTTTTATAGAATTACATAGTACAATGTGCTCTCACTATGTATAACCCAACATTACATAGCTTATTGGGCTTAGCCTCACAAGTTAGTTTAGGTACACTTCTCTTTTTCTCCTTTATCTTAGTATATCACATTGTTTCATACCTTGAATAAGGTGGGGGGGGGTAAATTTAGTCATATTAAAATTCAATTTGTACAACTTGAGCATGACTTATGACATACAAACCATAGGTCTCTCCTACTCACTTACATAACCCACTTAGCCATGTTTTCACTATTTCCCAATAATTCTAAGCCCTCTAGATTCAGCCCCTATTATCCCAGACTCCTTTCTTAGGTAAAAATCTATCCCCTATGGTCCTTTTCCCCTAGACAATAGTTCTATAGGTTGGACTACAGTTCTGGGAGCTAAGGTGTCTAATTTCCAGTGTTGTTATCCAAGTTTATAATAGCCTCAAACACTCAAATTTTCTTGAATCCTTATCTTTTACCTTATCATACTAATACGAGTTCATCTAACCTAGGATCACTAGTTTCCATATAAAATTCCACTCAAAGCTCATTTATAAAGGTTGGAAATCATTCAAAAGGCACACACTAGAAATATACTAAAGCACACTCAAGAAAATCTTCCTATTCTCTACATACAACCAACCACTATTATTTATAGCCTATCTAATCTTCCACACTAGTCACGAGTCATCTCAATCTTGTCTAAATTTACATACACTTAGATTGCATACATAAGATTGCATAATACACAATCAAATTAAGATAACTACATTAGCCTTGATCTCTCTTTAAAGTACCAGTATATAGCCAACATCCCCACATATGGGGTGTGATCACATGTTCAATGCATATTACACACTAACCCCTTTTTTTCTAGTTTGACTAGAGATCACCTATCAAGCATAAAGAGGAACTAAGATCCTTATATAGTAATTCAATTACACACAAAGCTTTGAAAACAACTAGGACTTGATATTTTAGGCATAGGGTCTCGTAGAGCAGATGAATAGAACCCAAAAAGCTCATAAAACTTAGACACTAAGGAATATAATGCCAAAACTTGGACTATAACATTGGACCTTCAGATGCATTTTTATAACTCCTATCTAGGTAAAAAATAGACTTTTGGATCTTATTTTTTATAGTTTACCTAGCTAGATCAGTAATTTGTAGCCTCTATCTCCTTTATCTTAGCTAAGTTTTACTCTCTATCCCCTTGTTTGCTATTTTTATAAATCAATTAAGCACTTCTAGATTCAATAAATCAATAGGTTAATTAGGACACATTATTTATTGATTTTTCCTTAATCTAGACCCCTTTACTATTTAGGAAATTAAACCCTATAATTTCTCAAATTTAGTAAAACAAATTCAATATGGGTCGCTCATTTGTTTGGTTTAAATTCTATAGAAAATAATGACATAATAATTAATTTTCACCTTTTTTCATCATCATCATCTGGTGAAAACTAACCAATTGTGTAAATTTAGCCAATAAACCATGTAGTTCAAATTTCCTTCTATCTTAATGAATGAGCATGAATAGTTACTCAAAATTCATCTCAATTATCCAAAACATAGTGAGCCATTACAATCCCAAAAAAATGTTAGCCCCATCCCTGAAAATAGAAAACATAATATAATATAATAAGTAGTCTCCCATAGCTTTATACTATGGATTTTACTAGAACAATTGATTATACCCACACTTATAATTAGGATTTAAAATTATAGAGTTGGGTAAATGAAATAGTTCAATTGAGTAGCAAACTTACTATTGATGAATTTGTGTGAACTCCTAACATAAATAAATATAATCAACTTACATTTATTAAGGAAACCAACCACCTTAATATTTAAATGTGTATTGATACTTAAAAGTGCATGACAATAAATAGTAGGTTGAGAATATTTAGATTCATCCTCAGGTTATTATAGACTATTAATGTGTGTTTTTTTAAAGGATATAATGTGAACAATAGAATAACATTTCTTAGATTATAAGGATAATAGGAATATGGTAGTAACACCTTAGGGATTAACTCAATTTTGTTGGAGAGATTATATGGTTATAACTTACCACCTTATAGTCTACAAGTAGACCCTACTATAGGGACAATAGGAATATGGTAGTGACACAATCTACCTAAAAGTTTTATAATGTAAATTTATTTTTATTTTCTAATATAAGCCCAAACTCTTAAACAAACAAATGGATATACATAATGAGAATTAATATAAAGTGATTCATGTTTAAAAAGTTCAAAAGGATGGAATAAGTTAGCGAAAAAAAGAAAGTTATCTTGTAACAACAAATACCAAAATAAATTCCTTTGATTTTTGTTATCAACCCAAATAATACCAAGTTGAAATTAAACTACTCAGATCTGATTCTTATTTGAACTAACATTGGAATGATCTAAGGCTGTGGGATGCATATATCTAGACTGGACCTCTAGTTATGAGGCTAAATACTCCAAATATGTGAATTTAAGATCAATTGCTAAAAAAATTTGATGTTGGGATGAAAAGAGTAATGAATAAAATAAAATGATTCTTAAAACATAACAAGATCCTATGAAATTTGAAAATAAACAAGACCTCATTGCTTTAATGTCTTGACTGTCAATATATTTTATGAGTCCCTTAAGTAGTTTTAGGTGAATATTTCATGGAATTGAAGATTCAATTGATTTTTATTTCATGAGGTCTCCTCCAAAGTCCATAACTTAATGAATTATTTTTAGACTATTATGTTCTTCACATGTTCACCATCCTTTCATTATGAAAATAAGCCTCTCTTATATAGACCAATGTGCATGATGTGATTTCCTTTGTACAGAATATGATAGGGTATAAATATGATTTGTAATTTTTTATAATACACAAAGTACCCATGAGTTGATCTATGTATGATGATCTCTTAACAATCTCATTACCCTGCTTAAAATTTTATACCCTTAAAATCTCTATTAAACATGGTTCACGCACTTGACTATATAAGTGATCTTGAATCTAGTTTTAGATGTACATTTGTGTTTCTTTAGCCATATTTTGACCTCACATGTATGCTTATTGAGATCTATATTGAGGTTACTCATATAAAAGTTCACGCATTTGATGGTCTAAACAACCTCCACAAGCCTGGAAAAGGTCTTAAGACTACCAAACCCTTGACTATAACATATTTTGACATGAAACCAAGCCTATAAATATCTCAATGAAAATTGATTTATTACTTAAAAATTTATTTAATGGGATTGTTGATTCACTTATTGTGCTCCATGTTTTACTAGGGAACAATGGGAAAGTAAGAAACTCAATTTTATGTCCTGGAAGACTTAGGGCTTGAGTTTTTTATATAATTACTACTAATACTAATAATAATAATAATATAAATAACACAAATATCATATATGTGATCACAAATTTAAAATTATACTAGCATACCCTATTATAAGGACAATAAATGTTTATGTAGTGACACTTATTCTTGTTAATCTTTATAAAATTATTTCAATCGTTGCCAATTGTTGTAAAAAAATGTAAATGAACAATGGTTATTTATAGAATTAACTAAGATAAAGTGATTCATGTGTGGATCCAAGATTGATTAGGGTAGGACATAAAAAGAATATGGTAAATATGATCAAAGATATTAATTATATTAATTGTTGAGGCAAAAACACATGAAACTAGCATCTAGCAATTATAGCGTAATTCTCAAAGATAAATAAATGCAATTTAAGATTAAAATGAAGTAAATCAATATGTATAAAAACATACTTTTCATGAAAATTACTCACTCACTGTAAATTACATGGCACATTTGATTGTAAATGAAGAGAAAATAGAGCAAGTATACTATCAGATTAGTCAACCTAGTTTTAAACTCAAGCTAACAGATGCATGTAATGTGTGTTATTACCAAATTAGCTTTAAAAAAATAAACTAGTATCCATATAAAATTATGAGAATAAAAAATCATAGAACACACATAATAGAGCACTATAGATAAACTCTCGAATAATTTCGCTCCTTGTATTAATTTTGGTAAAAAATAATTTCTATTTAAAAATGAGGGGGAAAACCCTATTTTAAGGCTCAAAAAAATCCTAAGACAAGTTTATGTGGACCCAAAAAATTCACCCAAATACATCTGAGTAGCTAAAATGTAAGTGTAAATCACTACTTGGTCAAGTTTCATGACCACTCTGGCTTGCTAGATTCCATCTTGGTACCTTTTCTTCATCACTTTATATAAGTGTAAGGCACTACTCTTCTCATGGTAGTTATAGGAGACTTATTCCTTATGTAAATTTTATCTATATTCCTACCAACCAATGTCTATAGTTCCTCTATTGAGAACTCAATTCCCTATTGAGAGTCCTTGAGGTCAATGACATATGAATCTAGTTGATCAAAGATTTATATGGTAGCTTCCTCAATAGATGTAGAGATAAGTACAAGACCTTGAGAAGGGATAGGTTGGCTGATAGCTTCCACTTTTTTAGAGCTTGGAGGTAGGCTCTATCCACTTGGAGTAACCTATAGTAGAGGTATGCATGGCATGTTCTTAATGAGAGGAACATTATCTTCTTTCTCCTTCTATTGGGATTCCTCATAGTTTACATTGAAAATATTCCCATGATTTGGTGGGAGATGGGGATTCACAATAGCTTCTTTCTTATTATCCCTATCAATCCTTATTCCCATCTTGATATTCTTCCTTGTAACATTTTTGATGACCACCTCATCATTTATTATATCCATATAAATCCATTTATGCACCTTTTCTCGGTGATTATATTCCATAGCCACATCCTTTTTGAATTTAAATAAATGCCTTGTAATGACACTATTGTGATCCCATGCCCTAAAATCATTCTTAGGCAATACGTATGAGTTTTTATGCCTTGCATCTACTACAATGTCCTGTGATTTTGTGATTTTAATTATACCTAATTTGTAAGAATTCTTATGGGGAAACGTCTTCAATACATTTATTTGGAATTAAATTTCATTAGAATTAAAATTTAATAATTATTTTCCTTTTCTTAACCATCAATTTTAGATTTAAATATAAAGTTTATTGCCTTTTGACATGTGACACCTGATTATTTTTGGGGGCTCTCAAAATGTAGCTTAGTGTGATGAATTTTTTGTACTATACCAAATTGCATATTTCTATTTGTGATGAGATCTTGTGTGGGTCCCTCTAATTTTGGTTGGTTTTAGGATATCCATGCATCATTCTCATAGGTAATCAGAGCTAGCATCAAGGTTCTTGCCTAATAAAAAGGAACCATGGTTACATTAAATCCCTTGAAAGGACATTTACAATAAACATGAAAGCTATTAAAATTATTTTAAAGGTATCTCCTAAGAGATACCTTGAAATAAAATTCCAATCATGTGCATGTTCAAGGTATCTCTTAGGATCTATCTTTAAACAAAATTCCAATATTGTGCAACAGGGTTCTTGCCAAATAAAAACTTATCATGGTTATATAAAATATTTTATAAAGACCTTTTAAATAAAAATGGAAGGTATTTTAAGGTCCTTAAAGTTATCTCCTAGGATATACCTTGAAATAAAATTACAACCATGTGCATTTTCAAGGTATCTCCTAGGAGATATCTCAAAATAAAATTCAAATAGTGTGCATCAGGGTTCCTACCAAATAAAATGTTTTCATGGTTATATCAAATCCTTTGAAAGGAAATTTACAATAAACATGGAAGGTATTTCAAGGCCCTTAGGGATATCTCCTATGAGATATAATGAAATAAAATTCTAATCGTGTGCATGTTCAAGCTATCTCATAGGAGATATCTTAAAAGAAATTTCCAATAGTGTGCATCAGGGTTCTTTAGAAATAAAAAGTTGTCATGTTTATATAAAATAATTTACAATTAACTTTGAAATCAACATGGAAGGTATTCCAATTCCCTTTGAGGTATCTACTAGGAGATACCTTGAAATAAAATTCCAATCATCTGTACGTTCAAGGTATCTCTTAGGAGATATCTTTAAAGAAAATTCCAATAGTGTACATTAGTGTTATTAGGAAATAAAGAGTTGTCATGGTTATATTAAAATATATTTTAAGGAAATTTTAAATCAACATGGAATGTATTAAAAGGCCCTTTGAGGTATCTTTTAGGATATACCTTGAAATAAAATTGTAATTATGTGCATGTTCAAGGTATCTCTTAGGAGATACCTCACCATTATTACAATTGCTTCTAAAAATTATACTCATTCAAAGATTTTGATTGATTTGGGTCACTTCAAGTGGCTGAATAGTTACATTATTACCTCTTTTATCTTCCCTAATATTTATAATAGTGGGATCAAGTTGTTATGGGTTGGTTTCTAGCATCAATGTAGTTAGAACAATCAAATCAATCTGTTAGATCTTTGTCTTAGTGCTAACTATGCTTCACTAGTTCACCATGGCATGTAATAGTGGAGAGAAGGGTATTTTTCATGCAATTACTCCCAAATATGAAAAAATTGAAGTTTAAATGTTTACCTTGGTGGCAACCTTTAAAACATTAGCATTGGTCTAAATTGGAGCATGCTCAAACTTAGCTCCATGCCTTTTATTTACCTTTCCCTATCAAAATAGATTTGTTGACATTTGTCTATGTCACCTTAACTCACCTTCATTTGGTTGGTAATTAAAAAATATCTTAGATAATTGATATATTGATTCATCTTGATCCATTTATTTGAATGAAAGTGATCCATAGTTCTTCTACTCAGATTCACATGCTTGTGTCACTTGTCAATCACACCTTTGCACTCAAGGTTCAATAACTCCTTGACTTGCTCACATGCCATTGATCTTAAACATGTGATTTAATGTGAGCCATTGATGTGTATGGGCCCATTAACTCATAGATCACTACTCATCATTAGATATTCCATATGGATGAACATGAACCATTAAATTTTCTTAGACTTACTATTTAAAAATAAATGGTTACTTCACAAGCTCAAATTTGAAGTCCATGCAATTATATTTGACATTTGTATGAATGTATTTGACACTATGTGACCATCACTAGGATATTATAACTTTAATGATCATTTTCCATGGTTTGAATTTGATGTTTGTTCACTGGTCAATTGATGTCCATCAGAATGTTAATGATGTCTACATAACCATCAATCTATGGATCACAAATTTCCTAGGATATTTCTATGAAGGAATTTGTATGTGGCTCTTTTTCATCAAATAAAATGTATCAAGAAATAATCCTTAGGGAAAATAAAATTAGGCCCTTTTTTGAATAAACAACCCTTTAGGACTTTGTCTTGGGAGAATTCCCTAAAAAGTGATCCTTCAATAAAATTATGTAGGACACTTTGCTGAAAAAATACCATTCGTGATTTTTATTTTGTCCACTTTTTTAAAAGAATGATACTTTAGGAAAAGTGTTTTGGACTTTTGTTTGACTAAAATGACCTTTTTTATTTTACTACAAATAAAATATCCACAATAATTTGTGCATTTGGGCCTTTTATTTTAGATAAAATGTTTGAAATAATTCTTGATGCTAATCAAAGCATTCTAACACTTAGACAAATAAAGTGGAATAATTTATCTAAGAGAATTATGCCTTGTAATTTTATTCTAGATGATGTGTGTAATAATTTATCCAAGACAACTTAGGATTTTTTGGACCTATTCTTCCAACACTTAGCTAAAAGTTGAAATATTTCCTAAGTGAAAACTTAGACTTTTATGAATCTATTCTTTCAATTGTTTAGCACCATGAAAACCTGCCACTTACATGTATGATTATAAAATGACCCCATAAGACACCAAAATATACAAGGAATAAGCTATAACATACCCTATAACATTATAAAAATCCCCTATACAATATTCTAACTATAGGGGGTTGATCCATTTTGGCCTATGTGGAAAAATGGTCAACATATTTGGCTATTTCCCAAGGTGGTATGCTTATTGTGCCATGACCAATTTCCTAATCCTATCCATTGGGATATGGAGTCACAATTATACATGATTGACATAAAATATGCCTCTATAATGCACCAAACAATAGAAAAGACAAAGAAGAAACACACAAGACAAGAAACTAAGCAAAAATACACTTGTGCTTCAAGAGCACTCATTAGAACATAACATAACATGAAAGGAAACACACACTTAACCTTATATTTACAAAATAGACCTTTATCTCTCAATATTATGGTTTTAAATGTATCCCATTCATAGGGATACGTAGTTCTTCTCCATTCATCCTTTCTAACTAAAAGGAGTTGATTTAATTAAACTTAGTGATGACATATGGTATGCTCCATAGGGAATAAAATTTGGTATGCCTCCCTAGTTTTTTATATCTTCATCCCATTTAAAGACTATGTCACCTTCTTCAAATTATCTTGGAGTCACCCTCTTGTCAAAATACCTCTTCATTAGTATCTGGTGATGCTCCATGGCCTGATGAGCATTACCTCTAGTTTCTGACAACTCTATTGATTTTGTCAATCTCACTTCCATTGGATTTTTCTAAAGTAACTATATTTAGTGTGTTAAATCTAAGGTAGGAATCTCTTGAGAGATATATAACCTGGCTTCCCTTCCATAGACAAGCACAAAAGGAGATTCCCCTATTTACCTCTTGGGAGTTATCCTATCAACCCATAAAGTTGTCTTCAATTTGGTGTGCCACACTCTTTGGTTAGGATCCAAAGTTCTCTTGATGATTTTGATTAGGTTATTTTTATTATATTCAACCAACCCATTACCTTGAGGGTAATAGTTGGATTAATTTCTCAAGAATATACCATTGATATTTGCCTAATTAGTTGTCCTAGCACCCATAAAAGCAAGATTATTATCTGAAATAATAGTAGGAGTACCAAACCTTGTTATGATGCTCTCATAAAACTTAGAATGGAAGTTATTCCTAGGCCCTTCAATTTATCTCATAGGAGATACCTTGAAATAAAATTCCAATCATGTGTGTGTTCAAGGTAACTCCTAGGAGATATCTCAAAAGAAAATTCCAATAGTGTGCATCAGCATTCTTACCAAATAAAAAGTTGTCATGGTTATATCAAATAATTTTTAAGGACATTTGAAATCAACATGGAAGGTATTCCAAGGACCTTATATGTATCTCCTAGGAGATACCTTGAAATAAAATTCTAATCATGTGCATGTTCAAGGTATCTCCTAGGAGATATCTCTAAATAAAATTCCAATAGTGTGCATCAGTGTTCATTCTAAATAAAAAGTTGGCATGGTTATATCAAATCCTTTTCAATGAAATTTTCAATAAACATGGAATATATTCCAAGGCCCTTAGAGTTATCTCATAGGATATATATTTAAATAAAATTCCAATCATGTGCATGTTGAAGCTATCTCCTAGGAGATACCTCTAAATAAAATTTTAGTCATGTGCATCAGGGTTTTTGTTTAATAAAAATTGTCAGGGTTATATAAAATCCCTTGAAAGGACATTTTCAATCAACATGGAAGGTATTATAAGGCCCTTATAGGTATATCCTAGGATAAACCTTAAAATAAAATTCCAATCATGTGCATGTTCAAGGTATCTCTTATGAGATATCTCATAAGAAAATTCTAATCATGTACATGTTGAATGTATATATTAAGAGATACCTTAAAATAAAAATTCCAATCATGTGTATGTTAAAGGTACCTATTATAAAGTACCTATAAATAAAATTCCAATTATATGCATGTTCAAGGTATCTATGAGGAGACCCTTTAAAATTACTACAAGGCCCTTCAAGGTAATCCCCTAGGAGATACTTTGAAATAAAATTCCAATCATATGGGATGAGTCACAGGGGATGAAACATAGGGGTTAACAGTATTAATCCTTCACATAGGTTAACCATAGATAAAATAAAATTTCAATCATAGAGGATGAGTTATAAGGGATGAAACACAAGGCTTAACAACCTTAGTCTTTCATAGAGTTTAACCACAAACACCCCCTACCTCCCCACAACCATAATTTTGTATCATGTATCATTTATATCAAATAAATATAGCTTACATATCATCACCTACCTCCCCATAACGATAATTTTGTATCATGTATCTTTTATGTCTAGTCAATATAACTTAAAACTCATACCCATAGAACTCATCCCCATACAGCCATGTATTGATGTAATAAATTCATAGGCCTTAGACAAAGGTTGCTCTTTTTAGAGTAATTTTTTCACACTCTTATTCAAGAGATTATGGCTCAGGAAAGTGAAGTATCTGAGGAAGCTATAACACACACATAGAAAACTACATTAAAGAAAGCAGTAGTACACATTCAAAAATATGAATCAATTTGAACTTAATCATCCTAATCAATATATTTAAATTTTTTTCAATAAATGCTACACATATACAAATCAGTACATAAATCAAGATAGTAAAAAATATATTCATAGATATTGTACACTAAAAATTATTGAAACATATAACTAAAAGAGTAACAACTAATTATACAAAAATTTGAAATAAAATACTCAAACACTTTGTTGATGATCAAAATTGATGTTTCTCCTGTATTTAAAAATTCACTGGCAAAAATCTAAGTTGGACTAAAATTATTTATATAAACTTGGTTAAGGGGTCACCTCATCTTCTAAGTTCATGCAAGATCATTACATATGATAGTTAAAACATGTAGTTCTAACTATGGTCAAAATCATACAAGATTAGTTCTATAAATATCAATTAGAAAAGTTGAGATTTTCAAAACTATGTAAGATGTGCATGTGTACAAAATATAAAGTCAAATTTACAATGAAAAGTCTAAACTACAAGAAAACTACAACTACGTTCATTGTCTGCAAAATTATATATGCATAAAATTGGAGCTTATCAAGGATAATTCATATGGATAGCTACATATACATTGGTTGGTGTGGAAGTTGAGGTGTTAATTGAAAAATTTAAATATGTCAACACACCACCATAAGTCTATTTCTTCTTGGCCTCATTCTCTTGATAAAATTTATATATTTCATCATGTTGCCACTGTATCATGTTCAAGTTTAGCAATGGTGGTCTATGTATCCTCTTAACTTGTCTAAGGAGTCTTACATGCTATTCATTAGTCATCTAAAACTTATTCTTAAAAATCTTAACCTCAGTGACATTATTTTATTCAATTCTTAACTCAGATTCTATCTCTTATAGTGCTAAGACTTGTAAACTCTATTTGAAGTCATCTGTCATTTTTTAATGTATTTATCAAAATTAATCCTACTAATCAATTTGCCTATGGCATCCTTCACCTTTGATAGCTTCAAATCATAAAAAAATTAGAGGATTTGGGCCTCGTTCACCTAATATTTGGGGATTAAATCCCCAAATTATTTTAACCATTCTCATGCTTATTCCTATCTTATCACAACCAAGTTCAAGGCATTGGATCCCTCTAATATTGTCATTAAATCTAGATGACTATATAATGAGTTACATGTGTACACAACTATCATTTTAAACTTAGCACTATCATATCTCAATGAATTATACAGTTTTTTGTCATTATTTACATGAGGGTCCATCTCAATCTTCATAAATTCCATTGCCTCCAAAGAGTTATAGCATTGGGAAGTTGCTTCTTACACCTTAGATTTTGTGCCTATAGGAATATGCATAGTTTTCACTTACTCCCATAACTGTTACAAATTGGCCTCAATTTATTGAAATTAAAATTAAATTTTTTGGTGACCCTTCTTTGTTCCTTCATGGATAGATATTATATCATCCTTATGGGCTTGGGATAGGTCTGCAAGATTTTCAATGTAAGGAGACTATTTAGGTTGTTTATTCTACCTCTTAGTGAGGGAGAATACTTCATGTCTTTCATCTAGAATTATTTTAGTGCCATTATCATCCTCTAGCTTTATCTTATTCACTCTCTCTATACTACTAAATGGGTGGTCAAATAAAGTGGAGACAAAGGGAAGCTTAGTTATCTTGAAGCTTGGCATTTGGGTTCCCTTATTTCTCAATTCCATCACCCATGGAGGAATATCCAATTGAGATGCATTCAAGGTTGTAACCACAACCTCTTTCTATACCTCCTCCTAAACATTTTTTTTATTCTAAGCCTTGACAAGGATATCAGGAAGGAAATACCAAATAATATTGTACCAATACATTTTTGCAAATTGAGGAAGTGGATGGACTCTAATCAATTGAGTCTTGGGCTTCCTTCCCTTGCTAGAAATTGTCATAATGCTTTCTGGTATGGAGGTGGAAGATGGTAAGGGAGGGAAAATTTGAGTGGATTGGACATGAAATTGTGTAGTGGCTAATGCATTTTTACATTTATGGTCACCTTCTTCTTTAAGGCTCTGATGGTGGAGGTTTTAGAAGGGATAAAGGAAGTAGGTATAGTGATCGAGATGGAAGTGGATTGTGTAATGGACATGGCGGTGGTAGAAACATATTTTCCCACCTCAAGGGTGATAAGAGGGAATTAAATAAATGTGGTAGGGGAAAAGGGATTAATAGAGGTATAAGTAAGCACTTCCACATAGGGTGTCCTCAACACAAAATAAATAGAAACATATCCAAAAAGGGCACATAAGATAAAGGAATACTCATGAAAGGCTGAGTACCTAAGGATCTTGGTGTTGTAGGATCTACTTGAAGGCTCATGGCCTTAGCTATTTCTAACTTAGTTTCTTCATTAGAGTCATCTTTAGTGACCTCAATGATCATAGCCTCTCCTTTTGTTGGTTCTAAATGTAGAGGTGTAGTAGGCATGCCTTGTGATGATTCAACTATGGGACTCCCTATTAGAGTCCTAGGATTCATCAAATAAACTAGAGGGGTCCTCAATTATTTAGGGAATATTTGTTGAGTCAATACCACTACCTCTTGTGTTTTTATCCCAATAGATGTGGTAATCTGGGTCCGAGGCATAACAATAATCTCTTAAATGGTACTGATAACTAGTTATTCTTGTGTTCTCTCCTCATCAGAATCTAAAATGATGGGGTCCCTTTCTTGTCCTCCCCTACTTATTATAGGTTTAGACAACCTAGGATATTTCTTCACATCCTTTAGATTTAATTTCAAAGGGAAGGCTCGAGATGAGGGACTTGCCTAGTCCTTGGATTGCTCCTCAGACTATTTTCTCAAAAAGTTAGAATGCTCCCATCCTTTATATATAGCCTTCTTGTTGTCCAATTCCATTAATATAATTAAAGGATAATCCTAGATCATTCTTAAATGATATTATTGAAGTATAACAATCCTTACTCTTTTCAAAACGTTTGCATCATCCTTAAAATCATATGAATAGGGAACATGGTTGTAGGGGATGTTAAATATTTGTATGTGCTTCTGAATAAGCCTATACAGATACCGATCTCTACGTGGAATCATAGGGAAAGTATAACACTTTAGATTGATATCCACTTCTTTGAAATGCTTCCTCATTATGTAATTCATTCTTCCAGATGTTATATGGTGACCAAAGAACAAATCCTTCTTCTACCTAGATAGGTAATGTTCAACACTCCACCATAGTTGGAAATCAATTTCTTGCTCTACCAAATTGTTTGGGATTTATTTTGGGAGACATAAAGGATTAACCTTATTTCCCCAAATCATTATAACCTTGAAGTTTTAATAGAGGAAATAATCCCCTTTACCTTCTAGGTTTTTTATGATATTTTATCCAATTTTGAGCATGGCCGAGCCATGAATGGCTTAACAAACATATAGATAGACATATTATTATATCAAAAACATATGCTTGGTGTAGTCATAAACTGGTAATGATCACAAATTCTGTTCTTTATGTAGTCATTGGTTGTGATTCAAAATTCCCCATATTCTCTATAACAAGTTCCCATAATAACATCTAACAAATAGGACATCATATAGAAATTACCCAAAGACATGGGATATTTTTATTTTTTAATTATTTTTTCCCTCAAGTAGGAGTTAATTATCTCTCCCATGGCATATGCAAAATCATGGGTGATCATCATGTAAAGCAATGGTACCCAGTCTAAATTGATAAAATGAAAACTTGACATACCATAAAGCTAATTCAACAAAGCCATGCTGATGTGAATCCCCATTCTAAACTTATATATGGAAGTAGACCCCTTTGGCTTCTTCCCTTTCCATGAAATGGTTTGGCATGGGATTAACCATGAATATAATGCATTATCAATTGAGTTCTCTATGCTAAACTATAGTAATGTATGATTGATGTAGTATGTATTGAATATGTTCAAAGATAGGTATCTTTGGAATTCGGCCTTTGAAATGCATGTGACCATTGTGTTATTGATATAATAATGTAGGAATGCATTTAATGATATGTTTCCCAAGAAGAGAAAATCTCATAAGAGGTTGATGCATGGCATCACCTCTGGCTTTATGGTAGCAAAATGTAACCTTTAGAATTTAAAATCCAACAATTCTTTAACAAATAGCCTATCAGTGAGTGTAGTCTCATCCTCTAATGAAAATACATTCATCAAATCCATTATGTCCCATAGCTCTAAATAGTTAGTGTACTTTTTTTTGAATATGATGACATCAAACATTATATCTATGAAATATGTAGAGTCTCTGATTAAGTATGGTGATAGTGTATTTGCTCCTTTGAATATCGTGGATGAATATGCCAGGGTAGTATACACTTTGTGTTGTTTAAAATTTTATTTTAGGTGTTATGTATGTTGTATGATCCACTCATATCTAGATTAATCATTTTTTACTTGTAGTGCTCTTTAAGATAGTAGATAGAGCTTTTTGTCATTGTAGTATAGTAGGAGACTTTGAATACAAGTTTTATTGAAAGAAATGAAGGCTTCCAATGGATTCATATCACATATATAGGAATTTACATTGAATAATAGTTTGTATGACATAAATTCCCAATGTTCACCTTGGTTTTATATTCCTATATAATTCAAACTTTTTTAGTTCAAGTTGGTAGGGGTCTTTGGTATGTATAATTGGAAGACACTTTAAATTTATTATGGATAAGTATGGTCAAGGACTAATATTGTTCTTAGTATTAAGATATTTAGGTTCATGTTGGTAATAAAAATTTTACAAAAGACCCACAACAAAAAGCTCACTATTTAGCAATATCATTGGTAATATTATTTTATGAAACATGCCCGAGGAAATTATATAGAAGGGTCATTTAAAAAATTCCATAGGGCCATTTTCATTAGGAAATAATCCAAAGGATCTAATTCATAGGGTAAAGTTCCCATGACAAAATTGCTGAAGGATATACTTCATAGGATAAAGGCCCAGGATAATGCCTTGAAGGATAAGTCCTGGAGGGCAAAGGGCATAGGACAAAATTTCTAAAGGATAAAGTGGTGTTCATGAAAAGCTCAAAGGGTATTTACAAAAATGTTGAAGGGTAGGTCTCATAGGGAAAAGGGCCATGCCCATTATCCTGAAGGGTAAGTAAAGAAAGGTCCAAAGGGTCTAGATCATGGCAAAAAATGCCCAAAGGGTCTATTTCATAGGATAGAATGGTCTAGGATAAAATTCATGAAGGGTAAGTTTTAGTTGGGAAAGTTGCATTTCAAAAAACCAAAGGGAAATTCAAAAATGGTGACGGGCAAATTTGTCATGCCAACATGGATATAATAAAAATGCCAAAGGGTATGCTAGTCAGGTAAAGGGATCTAGGACAAAATTCCCAAAGGGTAAGTGATCATTTTAAAAAGGAAAAAGGGTAGGTTCATTAGGCAAAGGAATTATATCAGGGGATTCATTTTGAACAAAATGTCCATAGACCAAATTTTGTCAAGAAAAAAGCTCGAAGGCCCAATTCCATCAGGGAATTGTTTCAGACAAAATGTCTAAAATAATCTCCCTGACAAAGATAATTTCATGGAAAAAAATATACAAATGAAAAGTTTAAAATAAATAAATTTGATAGAGGCACTGGACAAAACACTAAAACATAAAACCCTAATACATAAATTACATAAGTCCCAAAGTATAAGCTTGAAAATATAAACCCAATAGAACAAACTTGATAGAAAAATGAGTTAGTCTTATGAAAACACAATACCACTACCATCTTACCAAATATATAAGAGGCCAATAGTTAGTCTTTTCTTAAATTTTTCATAAGCATATAGAAGAGGGGCTCAAAATTAAGACCATAATCTAGAGAAGTGGGTCCTCATTTTTCCTTAAAAGATACCTTGAAGGGCATTATATTACCTTGAAAACTAAATTGAATGTATCTCCTAAGAGATACCTTTAAAATTTTCATAAAGGTATTCAAGTTTATGTTGGGGACCGATCTTTTACAAAACACCCACAATAAAAAGGCCATCATTTGGCAATATCATCGTTAAAAACATTTTTAGCAAAATTTTTGAGGCAATTATCCTAAAGGGTCATTTTCATAGGGAAATAATCTTAAGGATCTACTTTGTATGGAAAAGTACCCATGAAAAAAGTCTTGAAGGGTCTACTTTGTAGTATAAAGGCTTAGGATAATGTCCTAAAGGATAAGTCTTGAAGGGAAAAGGCCCTAGGCCAAAAGTCCTGAAGGGTAGAGTGGTAATGACAAAAATCCCAAAGGGTGTTTGTAAAAATGCTAAAGGGCACTTTTAAAAGGCTGAAGGATAGATTTTAGAGGGCTCTAAAGGCAAAGGGACATGCCCATTATCCTGAAGGGTAAGTGTAGAAAGGTCTAAAGGGTTTAGTTTTTGGTTTAAAAAATCCCAAAGGGTCTATTTCATAGGATAGAATGGTCTAGATTAAAATTCCTAAAGGGTATATTTTGATAGGGAAAGGTACATTTCAAAAAGATGAAGGGAAATTCAAAAAGGGTGAAGGGTAATTCTATTAGGCCAACAAGGCTGCAACAAAAAGGCCAAAGGGTAGGTTAGTTAGGTAAAGGGATTTGGGACAAAATTTGTCATTTCAAAAAGGATGAAGGGTAGGTTCATAAGTAAAAATGAATTATATTAGGAGATTCATGTTGAAATGTCATGGGTTTGTAGATGCATGCCACATGTCCTTGACTATTGAAAAATTAAGTCTTAAGCTTAATGTCATAGGTACCATTAAAGGTATTACTATTCCCTTTAAGGTATCACCCAATACTACCTTCAAACCTTCAAGGGTACCCATATGCATGTTTGAAAGGTATCTCTTAAGATATTCCTTCAAAATTTTGGATCCACAACAAATCTTCAAATCAAATATAGGATCCTAAAATATAAGAAGATAATCATTTTCCATAATTTTGCTCAAAACTCCCATGATTCATTATAATTTTGTATTATAATAAAATACATGGTTGAATATTGACTTAATTAGCTATTTTTATCTATGCAACTATTCCACTCTAATGCATGTTTGAAATGTATCTCCTAAGAGATACCTTCAAAGTAGGATGAAGAAAGAATTGAAGTATTTAAAATATGATATTAAAAGCTATTATTTTTTTGGATTGACATAAATTGTGTCATTAAAACAATGATATACATTAACTTTTTAACATTTTTAGGTTTTAACATATCTACATGTTTATGATCAGGTTTAAATATAGCTTTATCTCCTGCATATAGGTATAAATTGGATTGGTTTTATAAATAACCTGATTAACAACACTTTTCATGTCTTTTGCAAATGTTTAGGCTAAAAAATCACATGTCAATGGATTTTGGTTGTGGAGACTATGTTTCTCTCATAAGTAATGGTAAGGTAATTAGTGAAGAAATAATACACAAAGTAGGAAGTTTAGATGTTGAATTTCTAGAACCTATAAATCTCACTTTCACATGACACATTGAATAATTACCTATTGAATGTGTAAGTGTTAATGTGGCTAAGTATTTTGATCTAAATATATCACTTCCCTTTCTTGCAGTGCTTTTGGATAATTTGGGGGATGTAGTTGATAGTTTTATTACATAGAGGACAAGAATGATGTATCTTATCATAGATATTTTTCCTATAGAAAATGACATGGAACAAAGAAAAAATAATTTGAGTTCATTTTTACATATACAACCATTTCAACAAGAAAAACATTGATAAGATTCATTTTTTAAATATATTGATGATCCTACCACATTTCAAATCCTAAGAAAAAAATTTGAAAAAGGGTACATTTGTTGCACAAATGTATAGCTCTTGGAAATGATGAAAAAATTGCTTTTGGTTATGTTGAATTTGCACAACCATGGGAGATTTTTGATTGCATTCCTATTCCAATTTTATAAAATTAATTGGTAATTTACATAAGGTAAGTTATAAAACATTATGAGCCATGTATTATAGAGGTAACAGAAACATGTATTGTTAGATGGCCTTCCAAAAAATAGTGGACACTAAGACTTATAGAGTAATTAATTTACCATACATGATACCAAAGGATAAAAATGGAAATTTTTGGGATGTAGTAGATAATGAATTAAATCCTTGCCTAACATTCCTAGTGCAAATGTATCCAAAAAATTAACTCATTACTATAAATACTCATGCCAAAAAAGAAATCAGCCAAACACTTCATCAGCAAAGTGGAGTTTGATGAAAGCATAGATAGTGAGATTTCAATAATGTATGTGGATAAATGTTACACCAAAAAATGTTTTTAGTCAGGATTGTCATTTGATACTTTAAAATCTATAAAGATGAAGTTCCTTGATTCCACCACAATAGATAAGAGGCAACATGTCTTGGATGCCCTTTCTACTAGTTTGTTTAACAAAAATAAAAACAAAAGTAGCATAGATTTTCAATGTACAAAGATCTATTTGGAATCTTGGCTTTAAATATATTTATTGAAGAGAAGTATATTTTTCGACATTCAAAATCATCACAAAAATTGAAATGAAATTCATTCTATGTAGGGATATTTTGACAAAAACCACAAAATAAGACAATGGTAGCTAAAATTTGTTGAACCAATTCGTGGATGATTTTGTAGATGTTTCTCCATGACTAACATGCTAGTAGATATATATGGCTCATGATAAAATGTTTGACATATTCCAACATATTTCACTCAAGAATTTATGAGGTGCCACATCAATGCACAACTAGCAAATATGTAATATGAGCCTATATCCTAGCCAAAATTCAATAACATGTGTATAAATAATTTTCATGATGTGACCATTTCCACATTTGATGACTTTTCTAGGCATAAACCATGTATCTTTTTAACTCAAAAAAAATGTTCTAGGTTCCTCTCTAGAGATTAGAAAGATTATATTGATCAAGAATTAATGATGCATATAAATCAAATACTTTTTACAAGATAAATGTATTACATACATACATGAATGTCGTAGAAATAACCTAAATAATGCCTTAGTGTCATTCATGATAGGGTGTAATGTCAAAAAAAATTGTGCCTAGGATAGTGATAAAAATCAAAGTAGTTACTAGCAAAATATTATAGTTGTCAATGGTAGGGAGTATAACACATCATCATGGTGAAGGTAGATATGGGCATGTTTTTACTATATATTCTTGGAGGGTGTAAATATACTATCACCTCATTGAGCATGTGATTTAGGTATATAAAAATAATAATTCTAGGTGCTTATGGATCTTTACTATATAAACCTAGATCTTCAAAATATCAATTGTATGATGCACTTTTGTCTAACTACTGCTACCCTAAATGTAAGAAATACAAAGAAGAATCACAATCAATTGTTGCCTTCAAGAAACTTCTTTCTAGGATATACCTTCAATGATATAACTATTGTGGGGACAATAAGGAAAGGTAATTCCATCCATAATTATATTTAAAAAATGTTGAACCTTGTATAGAACTAATGTTACATTTATAAATTCATAAAATCATGTTTTTTTGGTACAGGTATGTGTTGTAATATTTATCTATCCTTATCTACAAAATGTGTTTTAATTGATGTTGAGTTCATATTTCTCCTTGTAGGACATACCCATGAGTACACAGATGGCACATTTACAAACCTATCTAAATGTATAAATAAGAAAGATGTGTGGAGTGTGGTAGAGATGATGGACACTTATAGGACATGTGAAAACACAAGAAACTTCATGCCATATTTGATTGAATAGGTAGTGGATTTAAAATAGTATGTTAATAATTACCAGCTAAAGGGAAGAAACAAAATAGTAGGCTTGACAAAAGGTCAATATTTTATTCTATGCATAGAGCAAGGTCAGCCCATTATGCATTGAAAAAACATTATAAGAGACATAAATTGGTCCCCCATACATACATTATGGGGAGAAAGATAAAATGATGAGTGAAATTTTTGAGAAGGTAATCCAACAAAAATATATTTCAAAGACATAAAAAATAGAGAAATGTCTCAAGATTCCATTGTTTCAAAAGACTCAGACATAAGTAGAAAAAGAGTGAAAAAGAAATTAAATATAACTTGAATAATTATGTACAACAATTCAATGAATTTGGTTTGACTAGAAATAGTAAGTGGAAGGATCTAGCATAATACTTCAAAAATATCCACAACATAATGAAAGAATACATGTTCTATTTTAAAGTTGAGTGCAATGGATATTTTTTCCTTAGAAATCATCACAACATACCCTTGGATATATATCCACACAAAATGGTTCATGATAGGACCCTTGATTTTGGAGTGGCATTTATCGATGCATATGTTGGTCCAAGAAGCAAAAGGATAAATATTTAATTTAATCTAGCTCAAGATGTGCAAATCAGAGATATGTTATTTGCTAGACCTGATGATTCTATAGGAGTAGACTACATAGTATGGGTTTTTAGAGCTAAAATCAATATTGAGATACTTAAAGCAAATGGGGATATAAAATAAAGGGTCAATGTAGCTTGGTTCATCCTAGTTCATGCAGGGGAAAAAGATGAAGAAGAAGCAAGAATTTATTTAGGCTACTTGGATAAGAAATGGAAACCAAACCCAACTAACACATATTTACTATCCATACTCATGGATAGTATCATCTATGATTGAAAACCAAAATAAAAATTGGAGAGATCATACACATGTTCTAACTAATTTTTTGAAAGGCATTATAACTAACTATTATAATGCATCATCCCACTAGCCACTAACAAAAATAGTGATAAAAGGATTGGGAAATTTGAAATGGTGTTTCCTTAATATTGGAATAATAAATATGAATGTTTTTTTTATCATAATTTAGTCCATTTTTTTATAATGATAATGTTTTATTATTTTACATAGTTATATTTATTTCTAGTCACACTTCGTATTTTGGGTCTTGGAAAATACACTTTGACGTTTGAGTTTTATATTTTCTACTATGATAATTTAATATTTTAATAAATATGCATATATTTAATGGAATTTAACTTTTGGAACATCTACTTCATATTTTTATGATTCAAAATGGTCTTTAGCTTTTGCATATTCCAAATAGAAATATCATATTCTGCAAATCATGAAAACCTCTTCAGATTTTGGGTTTTTCAAATTAAACTTAACATTTTTCATCCTTAAAAATTGTCTTTGGTAAATTATATTAATAATTTACACATCTACAAATTTACACTTCATCTTTTGTGTTTTGAATAATACACTTTAACATTCCCATGTATGTGAAAAGGTCTTTGGGGTTTCCCCTTCAAAATGTCCCACTTGCATGTCAAGATTTGTTCTTTGGAATTTTTGTATCAACAAATGTTATTCATATTTTTAGTTTTTCAAATTAAACTTTATAGAAGCACCCAATAATGTGCCATGTGGCACAATCAATGACTTGGTTGTATGAAAGGATGACCATTCCAAACAAAAGTCTCAAATAATGTGAGCACCTAAAATTACAAAAGGCATCACAATATAGGTAACTCAACTATGTGGGATATTATATTAATTATATAATAATAAAACACCCATAATTGACATGTGGCATGTACATAAATATAATATACACTTTTATGGTCATGATGATGTCACCTAAATTAGATTAACTAGATAGTTCATGATCTAATCAACTGATGACATATGGCATCCCAATCATCCTAGGTGTTTTAAATCACATATCACTCAAGTGCCTGATTGATGCATGAATTATTTTTCTTTAATAAATAAACCACCAATTCTTATTATCTATAAATGCATGATCTATGAACCAGTTCAAATGACCACATAATTTAGACTTATTGAAAATATATAATATAGATGTGATTTATTTGTAATAAGTCCAAGTATTTCTTGATGAAGTCCAATTTATTTAAGATAGTTTTCAACTACTAATTATTTATGATCATTATAAATAATTTGGACTTATCACAAATACATTAGATAGATGTGATTTATTTATAATAAATTCAACTTAATCTTGATATAGTCCAATTTATTTTTAATAGTTTTTAAAAATTTGGATTGTTAGTAAGTCCATATTATATAAAATAGTCCTTTTAGGTTTACTTTACTTATTATTAGGTAGTGAAATATGAAACCTGGGACCTCCTTAAGGTTATTGCATGATGAAGCTTGACTAGAGTCTTTGGAACTCTCCCTAACATAGTGTATTATGATAAGATATCCCTAATCAGGTCTAGAAGATCCCCATATTTTTCATGTTTCCACTTAACAAATGTTTCCCCAATAGGAAGTGTAGAGAATTATATATCTTATCTTAACTACAATTGATTTATAGACATGATGCATTTCTTATTGAATACACATTAAACTATCTATGGAAGAACTACATGCACTGGCTAGGAGGAATATTGAAAAGGTACATAAGAGGAAGAAGGAGCCCATGAATACTATGAGATACATCCTCCATTAACCTCCCAAATGACTATATATCCCACAAGCACACCTCAAGCTCTTGATATAAGTGCTTTCCCACTTCCTTATTTTTTAATTGCTAGTAAATCTACTTCTCCTTCTACTTCTAAATTTTTTCCTCCCACCATTATTTTCCCATTAGAACCCCCATCAATAAGTACTTCATCTACTAAAACTACCACTACCCAATCCTTAGTTGATACTACCATGATCCAAGCTAGTACATCCTTTAGATTCACTTTCCTTGATTATATTTCTTATGCCACTTCACATATTGGTTCTTCTTAGGTAGCCACAACAAGTGCCTCACATGTTATTGGTTCCCCTAAACTATAGGGTCATTAAAGCCCATTTTAAAGTTGTTTACCTTTCAAAACCCACTCAATATCACTACATTTTCAAAGGTGATTATTCCTCCTAAGTTGCCCTCATTTTTTACTAACATGTGCCCTACAAGATCTCTATTTGACACACTTTGGAAATTAAACCCAATGAACTTACACATCCCTATTATAGCTTCAGCCTCTTCCTCAAGTTAAGAACCTCCATTAAAACCACCTATAATAAAGAGATAACCTACTTCTAGCCCAAATTAGGTTAGAGATATCATATAGGTAGCAAAGCAACAAAGACCTCAATTGGTCTTATCTGCACCTCAAATTGGGATGAGATTTGATGCTACCATAGGTACAATGAAGAAGATGGTGAGAAGGTAAGTTGATAAAAAAAAATCCATATCATTGGTGTCCTATTAAAGTGAAGAGTCTCTTTTCACTTTGACAAGGAAGAGAAAGGCTAGGCCAGGTGAGGTGGAAGAATATGTAGAAGACCCTGAGTCCAAGCCTAGGTAGAATCTATAATAGCCTTGATGAGATGTATGCAACAAGAAATGAAGAAGATAAGATAACATTCATTTCCTATAGTTTTAGATAACACCATTGTTCATGTAATTAATGTAGTTATCAATGTATTTAATTTGTGCAAAGTCATCAAGAGAAGACAAGATGATGGGACCCTATAGTTCAATGTGGTCTTCAAATTTGACCAAAATATTTCACTCTATGATGCGAAGTTGGAAAACCTAGCTAGAGTTATAAGATTTAATAAGTTCCCAAACCTCAAGGTGTTTCCACTTGAGGATATCATCCCTACACAAACCATTCTAATGAACAGTACAAAGATATTGAAGAGGTGGTTGTAATAGGTCAAGGATGTAACTGCATCCTTAGAAAAGATAGAATTTAAGATTTCCCTATTGTTGAAGGATGCCTTGATCACTAGGGTGACCAAAATTGATGGTACCTCTATGGATGCCTAGGATTTTAGGGTTTATATGAAGGTGTTTATTGTTAAGTTATAGTAGGACATTGTGAAGGCCAAGACATATATAAAATTAATGAATATTATGGTATTCTCCAATCAGAGGCTAGAGAGAATAGAGGCCATTAAAGAATCATTGAACCAATTACTCATGGAGCACTAAAGGATTATCCAAGAAACTCTTGACTTATTTTTTCCCATGATCATGATCTTCAACCAAATTGACTAGGATTACTTGACCTATGCAAAATTATGGACAAAAGAAGAGGTAGATAAGAAATAATATCAAGTTGACCAACAACCTCCTTAGGGACCTTAATAAATATTCCACTTTGTTTTGTAAATTTTAAATTAGAATATTATATTATAGTATGTGGTATTTTGGCCACTTTACAATATTTGGAAATATTTCATGGGCCCACTTGAACTTGTATAGGTAATTTTTAAGCCTATACATAGGGGCATTTCCCTTTATTATAATCAAAACTAGTTGTTATAAGAATTAGTGCAAAAGAGCCAAGAATTTGAGAGTTTATTTGAGTGATTTATTGCATGTGTTCTATGATTTTTTCTTCTTATTCTTTCAAATAATTAATGGTTTCTTTTCTACTTAATAATCTAACAATTATATCAATACATGTATCTTTTAATTTGAGCATGAAACTAAGCTAATAAATCTATAAGTATATGTGCTCTATTTTCATCTTATTTTCAACTGAATGTGCTTATTAAATTTAATGTGAATGAATAATTTTTTTGAAACATATGCTTTTAGACATATGCAATTCTTTTCTTTTGAATTTTCAGTTGCATCTATTTAGGTTTGAGTAACACACTAGAGTTGATGAGCATTGATTTTATATGTTTTTATCATAAAAGTTAGAAGAATTGGCACCTTTTATCATCTTAATCAAACCTTATTTTCTACCTTACCTTACCTAACCTTGAATCTACCGATGAATCTCTTTAACTTAGCTCATTTTATAGATATTCATTGTTTGTTTGTATTTTGAGTAATAATTGGCAAAGTTTAAAAAAAAATTCACAAAGATTATCATGAAATAGTTTCAATACATAATATTTTTTTATCCCTACTGCAAGGTCTACTTACAAACTTTCAAAATGGTGACCATATCTTTATTATTGTGTTATTTCTAGTAAATAGTTATATGAACAACTTAAGCCTTGAGTCTTCTAGGAATTAAAATTGAGTTCATTACTTTCCCCCCATTCCCTTATGACATAGGGATCAAATTAATTGAATCAACACATAATTCAATCTATTTTCTCACAAACAATCAATTATTATAGGTGATAATCACTTAAAGGTCAATTTAGGGAGCTAGCCCTTCAAACTAGAGGTCTACCTCTACTATAGGTAACCCATAGGCCTAGAGGTATTCCAATGTTTCCAAAATATTAGATTAGGCTTTAAAAACATCCTTTAGGGTAAAATATTTAGTGAAAATAATTCTTGCATGCATAGTGGGACTAAGGTCTAAGAGAGTAGAAACATTGTTGGTGTGTCTTTCCTCTAATCAGCTTTTGGAAGCAAGCAAGATAACACCAATAGAAACTTTGAATGAAATGTTCTAGTTGTAAGAATCCCAAATATCTTTTGTTTAAGGTTTTTATCATTCTTTTATTTAATTTGACCCATGAGGTTGATATGAAAAGCTTTGATAATAATCACCACTATGCATCTCCCTATTAGCCTTGATATGACCCATGTTGTACCCCTCAATATCCCTATCTTAATTACTTCCAATCCTATGATCCATGGAAGACCTATGGTCATCCATTTCCTTGTCCATATGGACATCATGTTGTTAGACAAACATATGAGGAAGGATATCAAGAAACCTATCAAGGAGTGCTTTCTTATCAATACTAGTACAACTCCTACTAACCATACCATGATTCATATCAACCTCTAGAGGATTATTATCAATCTTTCTATATGTGGTCAAATGATTCCATGGTTTGTACATCAAGATATCACAAGGTAAGATGTGAATTCTCATAGGATCAAATACAATAAGTTAAATCTAACCTCAATCCCCACCATTACCCTCCTCTTTCTCCATTAACCCCATCTCATATCAAATATTTATTGTCATTCATACCAAGATTAATATATAGAGAATAAATTATGATAACATGGGATGATGAGTATGATGTTTTCCCTTACCATCTCATGGAATGGTTAATAGGCTTGGTCTAGGGGTGTATATATGTGTGAGATATTGTTGAAGAAGAAACTCAATTGGATATCAAGGGGAAACTATAGTTGGCAAAAAAATATCTATAATGCTTAGTAGAAAGACTAAAGATGTGGGAATAAAAAGAGTTTAAAGTGATCCTACAGTCGTTGGAGAACCTCAAGAAGGCTATGACTTGGGTGAAATTATTTTGGGAAGAAGTGTCTTTCCTATTAAATAATCCAACTTATCATTCCCCTATGATCTCACTTAAGAATTATTCTTTCTAAAATCCATTCACAAGCCCCCCATTACACCTCAAGTTCCTTCTCCATCCCATGGGCCTATCTATAAACCTCCCACCTCACCCCTTCTTGAAAGAAAGCCACTTTCAATGGAAGCAAGTGAAGAGGAGAAAGATAAATCCATAGCTAATCAATAGGATACCTCAAGTTACTATGAAGAATAAATAACCATAAGGACCCCCCTTGGTAAAGTAAATGCAATTCCATCTTCTTGAGTGAATATAAGAATGTTGAAGGTCCTATTGTAGTTGTCCATGCAAAATTTTGTCAAAGTATTAAGGAAGAGGTCTTTGAGAAAGACCCCATAGCTTCTGAGATATTTGAGGTGTATGATGAAACAATCCTTGAACATGATAGTCATGAGGAGGAAGATGACCTATGGCAAAATTTAAATTCCATAATTTAATAATTTGAGCAATTGAGTAAGTCTACCCCTCCTTTAAAGAAGTGCATATCTACTCAAGAGGTTATTGATGATCCTAACAAGTAAGTTATTAAGTGTTTGATCAAATATGAAGTTAAATGTCATGAGATTAATGAAGATGAACACCAATCTACTAGTCAAAAATTTGTATTCATGAAGGAAGTTAGTGAATCTACTATTAGAGGTTACAACCCTAGAAGATTCTCATGGATCCAAAGTAGAAGTTGTTATCCTTGAGGAGTACTCAACACGTCAACCTAAGGTTGAATCATTTACAAATGTATTGGATAAGAAGGATAACAATATTTATGACCCCATATATCAAGATCATCAGTATCAATAAGATAAAGTTGATGAGGTAGTGGCTCTCAAAGATAAAGAGAGCAAGGATGACTGGTAGTAGCAAGTGAAGCTTTTTTAATAGATTGAATAACTCTACCAAGTTGAGGGCCATGTACATGAGATTATATAAAAAGAGAGAACAATGGAGGTAAAGGAGGTATACATTATTGAACCACCATTGAAGGTTTCAGTTGAGGAGTCTTATGAAAAGCCTGAGGCTATAGAAATACAAGAGGAGTTTACTTTTATTAGCGATCTAGTTGTAGTTGTCTTGGTTTCATTAAATATAATGCCAATAAGGTTAATAAGTATCATGAATAATATAGAGGCACAAGTACCAAGTCCTAATTAGAAACATGCCTCATTCACTCCTTCATTTCTTGTAACAAGAAAGGTCTCAAAATTCCCCTTTGATCTAGGAGAAAGAGTTTCATTCAGGTTAGTTTATGTTTAAGCTAATTTCTTTGAGTTTATGTGTGTGTTCCATAATTTCTCGTGAAGCACACATTTGGTGTGTTGTTTTATGTCTTTTTCCTATTGTTTATTATGTTTTGGTCTATTTTAAAGGTAAATTCAATGTCATATCTATGCATAGGTGATTATATAGCCTAATGGATAGGATAAAGCTATTAGTCTTGGCATAACAAACCACCACTCATAAATCACCAAGAATTTTTACTATTTTGATCATAATTCAAAATTGTTTAGGGGTATATTAAGATGTAACAAGGTGTTTCATAGTCTATTAGTGGTCATTATATGTGTCATCACCTTGGTCACATTCACCTCTATGCTTATGTCATGTTAGGGGTTTATTTGAGCTACTAATGAAAGTTTTACATTTTACCTTGGTAGAAACGTGTTCCAAATGTTTCAAAATATACCCTATGTCATATTATTGTCATTCATGTCAATAATAATTCAAAAAATTCTAGGTATTAACTCAGATCAATAAAATAGTTAGAAAAGAGGAAGTTTTGGTAGTTGTATGGATTTTATATAAGTGTGGCACACGTGGAAATATTATATAGAGTATATTTAACTCCCATAGTCTCAATTCCATATTTTATCATATTTGGAAGTCCAAAAATTGGCCAAAAACCATTCTACTCCTTCATTGCCATTCTTGGCTTGTAAAATTGGTTAATAGGTTTTCTCATGGTATGACTAGAAGGAGATGATATAGGTTGAATGCTCTTATGGGATGAAATTAAACTTTGTATAATTAATATTCATGGTAGGATTTCAAATATTGGTTGTCTATACTTTATGACCCAATGCTACTAATTTGACTACTCCTTTTTGCATGCTTATTCCCATAGCCTATAGGTTTCCTCTTTATTTGAGATAATCTATATGAACAAAGTATTGAAAATGGTTTTAGTGAATGTGGGAATTCTTATTTAATGGTTTAAAACTTATTTTACACATGTGGACTTTAATTTATAATCCAAACATCTCAAGTTGCTATTTAGAAATCTAATGGAGTTTGAAGGCATGTTCATCAAATATAGAGGTTTTCCTTTCTTTTTTTGGTTTCAAGTAAAGGTTAAATGTATTTTTTCATGAATATCATAATAATATTAACACCTATATTCCTAAATATTAGTTACAAAGGTGTTTCACATGGATAGCACAATTAAAGATACATTTAGTCAGTCTCTTGTAGACATACACTTGCACAAAGATAAAAGGATTCCTACATGGCCATGGTGGCCAAAAATAGGGCTTTAAAAGTGATGATAGATATACTAAGGTGTATAAAAAAATGTTTGAATCATTGAGATTGTTTTATATTGGTTGAATCAACCAATTCTCTAATACATATAGTCATGTCTGGTATACATTGTATGTGCACCTACATGTCTCTTAAAAGGTTTAAGAAGTAGGAATGAAGATATTGAAACTAGTTTGAATCCCTTAAAGATTAAAAGGATAAATTTAAACACTTGTATAAGGTCTATAATTGATTATATGCCCATACACTATGCATATTATCCATATCTCTATTCACTGTCATATATCCTACATATGCACCTACAACTGGCTCTCATAGAGGATTGAAGATTTCACATGGAGGAGTTTGAACATGTTGGATACTTTCATAGAGGTTTAAAATATTATGAATGTCATATCAATCAATGGTGAAGCCATAGAGTGATAAGAAAATGTGAGGAGTCATGTTCTTATGTGGATAAATATTTTTAGGGATCCTTTACCTTAAAAATTCTGAAACAGGATCCTATACATTGTATGTGCACCTACAGGTCTCTAAAAAGGTATAATAAGTTGTAATGAAGATATTGAAACTAGTTTGAATACCTTCAAGGTTAAAAGGATCAATTTAAATACTAGTATAATGTCTATGATTGATTATATTACCATAAACTATGCATATTATCCATATCTCTATTTACTATCATATATCTTGCATATGCACCTACAAGTGGCTCTCATAGAGGATTGAATATTTCACATGGAGTCTGAGCATGTTGGATACTTTCATAGAGGTTTGAAATATGAGGAATGTCATATCAATCAATGGTGAATCCATAGAGTGATAGGCAAACTTGAGGAATCATGTTCATATGTGGATAAATATTTTTAGGGATCCTTTACCTTAAAAACTCTGAAACAAGATCTTGTTCATTCTTTATGCTATCATAAAATGGGGTGGCATAAAGTCTTGATAGAATTGAATGACTCTATTTTGTATCCCAAGCATAGGAGTGAGGCCAAACTAGAGACAGTGAGTGTTTGATCCAAATAAGTGATGAAGATAAATCCTTCATTCTAGATATTCTTTCACTTTAGATTTTTAGCATTCTTTACAACACATTGAACTTCAAATGACCTCATAGTCTAAGATAGAATGATAAATGCATATCACCATGTCATATGACCCTACTAAAGTAACAAATCTACTAATATCTCAAGGAATAATAAGGGATTTGATATTTAGGGTTTGAATTCAAAATACCACCTATTGTGGCTCTTTTGCCTTGAAAATGGACATCTATAGTTGATTGTATAATGAGGACATCTTAGAGTATGGTAGTTTGATTTTTGGTCGAATCAAATACATAGCATAGAGGTTAGTGACTAAGAGGAGAGATTAGGGACCTTAATAACAGTATAATACATGGTATACTAGGACTAAGTCATGAAATATTCACCTACAAGTGTACCTTTTCCCTAAAAAAGGTCACCTATAGTCATCTATAGGATGATAGTGCATTACCATGTGGTAGTTTGGTCTTGTCAAAGTCTTTAACCATGAGTTGAGTCCAAATGATTTAGAAGTGACCTTGGTAATTTAAAGTGGAGAATATAACATTATAAAAGGATAACCCTATAATATTCACCTACTATCATCCCTTTTTTGAGGTGAGAGCACAATCATAATTAACTATAAACTAGGTCTATCTAAATGAAAGGTATACATTGAAGGGTTTAGAAAAAATTTTCGATGATGAATATGTTTAAAAGGACCCTAATAGTAGTAGTGACTATCTCATTATATTACCATAAAAATTAAATAGATCATTGAGGATTCCAACATAAAACCTATAGTCAACACATAAACCCTGCACATAGTGAATATTACATGGTCTACCTTAAGGGCTTTTAAAGAATTAGAGGGGCTATTGATGTGATTGAATCATGCGAAATGGTATAAAATGTATTTTTGATGCACTTAATGTTCTCCCTATGTCACAAGGGAACAAGGGGAAAGTATGAACTCAATTTTAAGTCCTAGAAAACTCAGGGCTTGAGTTGTTAACATAATTACTAATGGAGATAGCACAATAGTAGAGATATAGCCACCACTAGTAAGTCTATAAGAAGATCATATTGTAGGGACATTAGATATCACATAATGACACTTTATTTTTTACTAAACATTGTCAAATTATTTTAACTTTGACAATAATTTCCAAAACACAAATAAACATGTTGGATGGTGGAGCCTAATCTTATTATAATGTCTAGTTATTGATATGGGGTGTAGGGGTCACCATGGGGGTATAGGAGGAGCAATGTTTTTTCAAAAATGCATTTTAAAATATTGTAATTTAATATTAAATTATAACATTCACTATGAGGTTGCATATCTAATGGTATAAATTATGTTTGTGCATTTTTTGCCCTAAGATGTAACCTTCCTTTGATATGAGGGCATTATAATCATGAAAATATACTATGTGTGAGTGAAAATGATATTGCATTGGATGTATTGTATATTTTTCCTTTCATTTTTTGGACTAAATAATATAGACTAGTTATTTGTATGTGGACATAGACCATATTGGGTGAACCATGTTAAATCTGTCTCTATTGTGTTGTGTGTGTGTGTTTTTTTTTTCATATTGAATTTATTAATATTGTTTTATGTTTTATATTCCTAAAAATAGTATCATATTCAAAGGTTTATTTGGTAGATAAACTTGCAAGAAAAGAGGGTTCCTGGTTTGAGTGGGAATATTGGTTGAAGAAGGCAATTTTAAGGTCAAGAATTTAAATGGCAAAAAATACCAAATATGGAAGATGCAAATGGAGAGCTATCTATATCAGAAGGATCTTTTCTTACCACTAGAAGGAATATAAATATGCTAGCAATAATGAATAATTAATACTAGGAGGTTCTTGATAGAAAAGCACTAGGAACAATACGGTTATGCCTAGAAGTATTAGTGGCCTTCAATATTTCAAAAGAAAAGCTAAAAGTGGATGTGATAAAGGATTTGGATAGATTTTATGAAAAACCCTTAGCCTCTAACAAGGTATTTATTATGAAGCATTTATTTAATCAAAAACTTTTAGAAGGTGGGTTTGTTGTTGATCATTTAAACAAATTTAACATGGTCACAAATTAGTTAAACTCTATAAGAGTAAATTTTGATGATGAGATTAGGGATCTTTTTATAATATGGTCATTGCCATAAATTTGGAATGGATTTGTCATGGTTTTGAGTAATTTTATCTCTAGTTCAAACACTTTAAATTTTGATGATGTTATTAGTTTTATTCTTAGTGAGAAAATGTGATGGAAAAGCATAGGTAAGACATCTGGTAATGCTTTGATTATGGAGAATAGGGGAAGACAAAAGGATAGAGGAAATGGCCTAGTGAATTTTTGGAAGTCTAAGAAGGGTATATCTAAATATAAAGGAATGTTGTTGTGCTAGATTTGGGGGAAGAAAGGACACCCGAAGAAATATTTTTGGTTTTGAAAAGAAAAAAAGGAGATGGAAAATAGATAAAAATTAGAAAGCAAATTTAGTAGGTGGTGTGGTAAAAGATTATTTAAACCTTTATTTAGATAACATTAATGATTCTTGGGTGTTACATTGAGGGGATTCATTTCATGCTACACCTAATAAGAAATATTTTTAGGACTATGTTTAAGGTGATTTTAGATAGTTTTATTGGGGTGATGGTGAACCCTATAAAATTATTGGAAAAGGTAAGATATAGATAAAATTATAGAATGGAAATAAATGGTTGTTGAAAGATGTGAGGCATGTTCCTAAGTTAAGAATAAATCTAATTTTAGTAGGGCAGTTGGGAAGTGAGGGTTGCACAATTACATTTACAAAAAATTTATGGAAGGTCACTAAAGAATCACTGGTAATAGAAAAAGGAGAGAAGGTAGGAACATTATATTTATACAATGGTAATTTTGACTCTTATATTACCTTATCTTCTACTGAAGCAGATAAAAAATTATGGTACCAAAAACTTGAGAACATGAGTGAGAAAACGATGCAAGTTTACTAATCAAAGAATTTATTTCTAAATTTAAAGGTGATTTGGATTTTTATGAGCATTGTGTGTATGTAAAATAAAAGAGAGTCAAATTTATCAGAGTTGGGAAGACAAAGAAGGATTAAAAGTTAGACTTTGTGTATATAGATGTATGGGGGCTAGCTCAGGTATTATCCTTTGGTGGCTCTTCATATTATGTTACTTTTATTTATGATGAAAGCATAAAAACTTGGGTTTATTGCATAAGGAAAAAAATGATGATTTTGATACTTTTAAAAAATGGAAAGATTTGGTTGAGAATGAGACATGAAATAAGTCAAAGTGTGTCATATCAGATAATGGAGGTGAATATTGTAGTAAAGAATTTGATAATTACTATTCATCCCATGGGTTTTATAGAGAGAAGATGGTTCCAATAACACCACAAAAAATGGGGTGTTTGAAAGGATGAATAAGACAATCATGGAGCATGCAACGAGCATGAGATTGCATGCAAGTTTCCCCTTATAGTTTTGGGTAGATGCTATGGATATTTATATTTACTTAATAAATAGAGGGCCCTCAAGTCCTTTGGATGGTGGTATTATAGAAGAAACATGTATAGGTAAAAAGGTAGATTATTACTTTTTAAAAACTTTTATTTGTTAATCATGTGTCCATATTGATAAAGATAATAGAACCAAGCTTGAATCAAAATCCAAGAAATGTACTTTTATTGGATATGGAGTTAATCATTTTTGTTGTCATTTATGGGATTTTGAAAATCACAAAATAATTAGGAGTAAAGATGTGATCTTTAATGAGAATGTCATGTACAGAGATTAGTTGTAGGGAAATAAATAAGAAAAACCAAATACTGAATATACAGTACTTGACAAAATCACTAGAAATGAAATTCCAGAAGTGCTAGAAAATTAGAATGTGCAAAAAATACAAGTTCCTCCAAATCATATAAGTGTAGTTAGAATATCTACCAGAGTAAGTAGATTCCATGAATGATACTTTCCTTCACTTTATTATTTATTATTGAATGATGGTGGTGAGCTATAAAGATATAAAGAAGTAATGCAGATAGAAACCAAAAATAAGTGGGAGCAAGGCATGAAAAATAGATTGACTCCTTATTACATAACCAAACTTATGATTTGGTTTAGTTTCCTACAAGTAAAAGAGCATTGCAAAATAAATGGGTTTATAGGTTAAAGGAAGAAGATGGAGACAAAAAGAGGTACACGATCATACTTGTTGTGAAGGAGCTTGCACAAAATTAAGGCATATATTTTACCAAAATATTTTCTCTAATAGTCAAAATGACTTCTATAAGAACTATTTTAAGTTTGGCAGAAGTAAAATTTTTGCACCTTAAACAGTTAGATGTGAAGATGGTTTTCCTTCATGGTGACTTAGAGGAGGAGATAGATATGGAGTAGCTATAGGGATATGAAGTTAAAGGTAAGGAGAAAATGGTGTGTAGGTTAAATAAGAGTTTGCATGGCCTGAATCAAGCCCCAAGACAATGGTATTTGAAATTTGACATGTTTATGATAGAACAAGGTTATAGTAGATATCATTTTTACCATTGTGTCTATTTTAAGAGATTAGATAATGGCATCTATATTATCTTGTATTTTATGTAGATGACATCATTATTTTAGGGTCTAACATGCATGATATAAATGATCTCAAAATAAAACTAGAAAATTCATTTAGAATGAATAATTTGGGTGTTGTAAAACAAATCCTTGGTATGAGAATAAAAATAAATAGGAAAATAGAAAATTGATATTATCTCAAGAAGAGTACATCAAGAAGGTGTTAGTCAGGTTCAATACATAATATGCAAAACTTATAAGTACACCTTTCGAAGGGCACTTCAAATTAATCAAGGAACAATGTCATAATATAGGATGAAATAAATTACATTTCTAAAGTTCTATATGTTTTAGAATTTGGAATTTTAATGTACGTTATGGTGTGCACAAGATAAGAAATTACTCATGCAGTGGGATTTTTTAGTAGGTTTATAAATAATCCAAGAAAGGAGCATAGGGATGTAGTTAAGTGGATTCTTAAGTAATTGAAAGGGACACATGATAATTAATTATGCTATGAAGGTTCAAACATTACTTTACAAGGATATGTTGATGTAGACATGACTAGAGATTTAGATGGAAGGAGGATCACCATAGGTTATGTTTTCTCTATTGGTGATACAATAGTTTCTTTGACATCTACAAAGGTAGAGTATGTTATAGCTATATAAGCTAACAAGGAGATGATATGGATAAAATGGTTCATGGAGGTGTTAATGCATAATAAGGAAGATTTTAAGTTGTATAGTGATAGCCAAAGTGTGATTCATTTAGAAAAAAACTCAACATTCCACTCAAGAACCAAACATATACATCTTAGGTATAATTTCACTCATTCAGTTTTGGAGGATGATCAATTGAAATTGGAAAATATCCATACGAGTCAAAATCCTACATATATGTTAACAAAGGTAGTCACTAAAGAGAAACTAAATTATTATTTAGCTTTGACAGGTATTCAAGGATTAAAAAAAAGATGAGAAAAATGCTAGGGTCAAAGTTCAAATAAAATTCCAAGGAAGAGTTGTAGAAGTGGAGTTGCAACAATTAGTCTCCAAGTGGGAGATTGTTGGATGGTAGAGTCTGATCTTATTATAATACCAAACTCCTAACAAGGTGGGTGTGATAGGGAAATAGCCCTCCACTATGGTCACCATATGGGTTTAGGGGGGTAGGGTGTGAGTGAAGAGGATATTATAGTGGATATATTCTAGGTTTTTCCTTTCATTTATTGTACTAAATAATAAGGACTAGTTGTTTCTATGTGGATGTAGCCCATATTGGGTGAACCATGTTACTTTTGTGTCTCTATTATGTTTTTTATTTTGCATTTTATTTATATATTTAATTCATTAATATTTATTTATGTTATATATTATTAACAAAACAATAAATATTTATAGAATAAACTAAGCTAAAGAGAGTCATTAAAGAAGGTTTGCTTTAGATGATCAAAGATATTAAATCCTCTAAATTCTAAGAAAAAACATATAATACTAGCATTCACCATCTATATGTATTATTCAAAGATAAATAGACATATCTTAAGATTCAAATGAGAGGAAATGCATATATCTAAAATCATATGTCACATAAAAATTACTCATTCACAATAAATTGCATAACACATTTAATTGCAAATAAGATGGAAATAGATCACATATACTAGCAGACTTGTCAACTTGTGTTAAACTCAAACTAACAGATGCATGTATTGGATGTTATTTCCACATTATTAATTAGAGAGGAAATCATTAATCATCTAAAAGTGTGAGAATAAAAAGTTAGAGAACACACACAATAAATCTCTTAGACTAACTCTCAAGTTTTTGTCTCTTTTGCATTAATTCTTATCACAACTATTTCTCCTTTACAATGAGGGGGATCACCCCTATATATAGTATTTTAAATTTCCTATACATGTTCAAATGGGCCCATTAAAGGTTCCCAAATATAATGAAGTGTCAAAAAATTCCACATATATAGTGGAATATTCTAATTCAAATTTAAAAAATAGAGAGGGATATTCTCTAAAGTCCTAAAGGAGGCTGTTGGATAACCTGTTGTCATTACCTATGTTTCTTATCTTCCTCTTCCTTTATCTATACTTACTTGTAGGCTAGGTAATCATGGTCAATTTGGCCAAATTCTATAATCATGAGCTAGAATAAGTCAAGTTTTTCCTAAATTATTCTCTCATGCTCTATGAATAATGGCCTCAATTCTTATTTAATGGCCTATGCTCTCTCTACCCTTTGATTGGTAAATACCATAATATTCATCAACTAGGTAGTTATTTTTACACTAGATATGTCTTCTTGGAGATTTTTAACAAATATTTCCATTTTCACCATGAATTCTTGGTCATCCATGAAGTTACCATTAGGTTTGTCACCCTAAAAACCATGGAATCCTTCAGCAAGAGGGAAATATTGAACTCTATCTTCCCCAAGGATGTAGCTACATCCTTGACTTGGCCCATCCATCTATTCAATATCCTTCTCCTATTAATTATAATGGTCTATGTAGGGATGATATCATCTAGTGGTAATATATTGATGTTTGAGAACATATTGCTTCTTGAAACTTTAGCCAAGTTTTCCAACTTGGCATCATAGAGTGCAAGCCATTTGTCAAATTTAATGACCATATTAAATTGTAGGGTCCCATATTCCTACCTCTTCTTCACAAACTTATAAACATTAAAGAAATTGATAAATAAAATGAGTACCTAAAAAATGGTGTTATCTAACACTATATGTAATTCTTGTTATTCCAAATTTTTCAACTCTTATTACATTCCCTTCATCAATCTATTATAGACTCTACCTAGCCTTGGACTGTGGACACCACGTCCTCTACATATTCATCCACCTCTCCAAGGCCAACCTTCCCCTTTCTTATCAACCTTAATAAAAACTCTGCACTTTCTTGTGCCACCACTGAGCTTGATTTTGGTTACTCAACTTGACTCCTAACCACCCTCTTAATGGTGTCTAGGGCAGCATCAAATCTCATCATAATTTGATGAGTGGAGAGGACTAATTGAGGAATATCTTACCTTATTACATGTATAATGTTTTTGACCCAATTCAGGGTAGTAGTAGTTATTTGATTTGTTAGAGGTGGATACAATGGAGGTGACTAAGTTAAGGAAGAGGCTAAGGCTATAGCACGGATGTGTAAGTTGGTTCGGTCTATTTTCCCAGGTGTGCCAAATATAGACTTTGTAGGGCCCATGTCAAGAATAAATTAAGGTAGCTTAAGAGGGACACTTAATTTTATAGTTGTAGTGATATTGAGTGGATTTTGAAAGGTGAACATATTCTAAATGGGTTTTGATGGCTTCATAGGTGTAGGGGAACCAATATAAAGTGAGGCACTTATTGTGGCTAGTTGGGAAGAAGTAATGTTTATAGTGGCATGAGTAATAAACTAGGTGAAGGTAAATCTGAAGGAAGTAGTAGCTTGGCTATGATAGTATCAAATAAGGATTAGGTAGTGGTACCTACAATATCTAAAGATAATGAAGCCTATGGATAAGAAATAGTGGGGGAAAGAAACATGGAAGCAAAATTAGAAGCAGATGTAGATTCTATTAGGAAAGAAGGTAGTGGGAGAGTGCTTACATTTAGAGCCTAAGGTGAGCTAGTGGAAGCAATAGTATCTTGTGAAGATGATGGATGGGTTACTACTCCTCTCATCGTATTCTTGGATTCCCTCTTCCTCTTTTAGACCTTTTCAATGTTCCTCTTAACCAGTGCTTTTCATTCTTCCATAGATATCTTAATGCCTTATTGTAATTTACCAATGTCAATGGTGGTAGGGTAAGGTTGATCCAATATTTGGAGGGCATATACCATGGAAAATGCATAAATAAATATGGGGCCTTGGGATGGATTAAGTTGGCTACTAGATCCCCCTTGATCAAAGCTTGGAGGGAGGCTCTATTTACTTGAATTTGAAAGAAGTAAAGGTTTGCATGGTATGTTCATAATAAGAGGAACATTGTCTTCTTACTTCTCTTCTTATCCCTCCTCATAATCAAATTGAACATGTTTCAATGGGTTGGTGGTGGTTGAGACCTTAAAATATCTTCCTTCTTCTCTCTATTAAGTCTCACTTCTCACTCAATCTTCATTTTAGCAGCATTCTTGAGAACTACCTTGTCATTCATAACATCTCTATATATCCATTCATGCACTTATTCTTGATCCTTATACTACATCACCACATCTTTTTTTAATTTGAAAATGTTTTTGTTGATGACATTGTTGGGGTCCCATTCCCTGAAGTCATATTTAGGCAATAGGTATGAGTCCCTATGCCTTATAGCCATAATGATATCATGCTACTTTGTGATCCTAGTCTTCCCCAACTTATAAAGACTTTTATCAAGGATTGTCTTGTTCTTATTTTTGAAGATACCATCAAATCCATGTATTATTTTATAGGCCATCTCTTCCTCATCCAGCTTCATTGGTACATAACTTGGTAATCTGAGAGGAGCTACCATTAATCCCTCTATCCTAATGAGTATGTAGTTAGGGTAAAACTAGTAGTTATTCATATCTCTCAAGGTTTACCTAACCTCCTGGGAACCCTTGGAATCTCACACTCGGTGATTGATTTATAACCACTGGGTATAGTTCTTATCCAATTACCTTTATGTTTCATCTAAAATGGTGGATGCACATTATAGATAAAAGTTTAGGGACAACCTCTTATCACTCAAGGGACCATGAATTATAGCCTAGTTGGGTAGTTGCTTAGATAGAATCTAATAGACAAATCATCATGAATAATATGTAACCATTATTTAAATTTTCATTCATAACATATACTAGGTTTTTGTTGATGATTTCCCCAAGTGGGGTATTTTTTGATCCTCTAGGATTACCTATAGCAGTGGAAGAGTCTTTATATATACATAGCCAATATGTGGGTTGCCAAATATTCTATTTAGTAGGACCAATCCAATCCTAAATCCTTTATATAACTTATAAATAGGAAATTTCCATTGTTCACCCATGAATATATCTTCAATTGGCTTAGTCACCCATGAATCCAAGACCTTTTTTGGGGAGTGCACCTCATACGTGTTATTAATGACGACCTAGTTATACTAAATGTATGGTGAGGGAAGGTCATAATATTTATAAAAGCTCTCCTTTATAATGAAATAAATTGGGAACCATTTGATCACTGATTTTAGCAACCCATATTCACAAGTCAACCTCTCAAAGATACCATAGATGGGGTTAGTACATGACATGACCTCTAGTTTAGATACAACCTTGTAAAGTCCAACTACATTAATGGTGAGGATGTTTGAAGATAGTTTAATTATATGAGGCATTATTTTGGACTCATATACTACCCTATATACTTATACATTGAAGTAAATATTGTTATACTACATATGTCTAGTGGCCTCAGAGATGAATTTGATGTCCATGAAAAGGACTGAATTACCATACTAGAACAAAAAATCATTATTTCCTAAATAAATTATCTTACCTAAAGTAGAGCGACCTATTTATGCCATATTTTAAATACTCTTGGTATATTTATAGTCTTTTTGGTACCTTTATATAATTTATGAGCTCTAATAATGGTGGTTAGGAGTGTAATTTGGAAAAGTCTTGAGTTTTGTCAAACTAGGAGTATGCAGATAGCAAAGAGAGAAAATGTGTATAGCTTGAAATAAAAATAGAAATAGTCTTGATTATGTGTCCTTTTGAAACATTCCCTGATTAATGTAAAGTTGATGGAAATTTTAGTTTATGTCATAATAATGATGAGATTATCATCTTTGCATATGTTTGAGACAAATCTGAGTTATTTATTTTGGCATTTAATTATATTAGATATCAAATTTAATTCTGATTCAAATTTTATCTACAATTAGTTTTAGACTTAAATTTGAATATTTCCACCTTTTGACACATGGCATGCTAGATCGAATCTAGTTAGACACTCATAGGATCTAAATATGATTAAACTACATTTTTGGATTGAAGTTTGGACACGTGACACTTTTTGATTGCCTCACAGACTCTCAAAAGGAGTTTTGTGTAGTGACTCATTTGTATCCTTCCACATGTCATCTTTTAATTTTTTGTGAGATTTTCAGCAGTGCCTTTTAGTTATGATTAGTTATGGGAGTACCATGTGTCACTCTCATGGGTAATCAAAGGTTTTTTTCTAGGTGGCTCTGTTAAAATGAAATTTTAGATTCACTTTTCCAAGTGTCACTCTCATGGGTAATCATGAATTTGATTTGAAATGCATATCATTTGTAAGGCTCTTGGATAACTATCAAAAACTTGGTGCTAATTATGTGGCTCAGGTGAAGACATGAATCTTTCTCAAAGGTTATCTAATGGATCTTAGAAAGTAGATTCATAGGAATGACATGTATCATAATTGTGAAAGTTTAAAGGGGATATGCATCACTCTCACAATATTTTGTTCTTTATTTTTGTAAGTATCATTCTTAGAAGGAGCCTTAGATAGTTGTATATCCTTGATATTTGATGGGACATCTTGAGTGCAACCATGTGTCTTCCTTACAATCTCTAGCAAGCTCTGGATGGATGAAATTTGGAATAAACATGTGTTGACCTAAAATTAACCTAAATTTGACATGCATCACCTTTAAAGGATACTTGGATCTTATTGTTTGTGGTTGAGACACTCAATAGCATCTCATAGGTTTTTATATTATGATATGATGCATGGGGGATACATGGTAATCAGATTGAATAGTATGGCTTGAGGGGGATAAGATTATGACACGTAGCTTGGGATTTAAATTCTAATTACTATTTCTATTGCTAACTCTCAAGATGATTCCATGTAGGTTACAAAATTGGTAGATATATTCCATATATCTTGTGTAGGGCATGATGAATTTATAAGGCCTTACAAATCCTAGTGAGGTGAACACCTATATTTTATGCCACAATCAAAATTTGTATGCCCTATGAGGTGTCATAAATAAAAACATTAAATTTGACATCTTGTGAGGCCAAGTGAGAAACTAAGTTATTTGAAGATTGCATAACCCATCTTGAGAAAATTTAGACAAGTTAAAGCATAGAAATTCATAACCAAATGATTTAAACATAACATGATGTTAGTTTAATAAGACACAGTGAAGATTGTTGTGTTCATGTTTATTGAAGAGCCATATTACACTCCCTTAGTGAAATCCTATCTACACATCATTGAACCATCAATGGTTAAAAATTCATTGATGAATGAAACTTGATGAAGACTTGCAATAATTTAAATATTTCTAAATGTCAATAGTTATTACAAAGAGATTGACTAACCAAATATTGTAAAAGCACATGTAATGGAAAACTAAATCAAATCCATATATAATTATATGATTTAACATGTTTAGTACTTGGTTACTTTGAGAAATTGAAGAAAGGAGGGTCCCCATTCTAAGAATAGGGGGTAGTTGATCATAAAAAATAGTGACCTATGCATGGAATATTACAAAATGTTACAATCTAGAAATTTTGTTCAAAGATGAATAAAAATTAGATATCCCATTAAGATCTTTAGTCAGCACCAAAACTACTTTTTAAAACTAATGAAATCCCACAAGTTGAAAATAAATTTTAAACCTTGTAGATACTCATACTATGTGTGTGCTTTGAGGTTATTTAACCATTGCCATTGGTTTTAGAAATGATAAATTTCAAGTTTCAAGACATCACACATGAAATGAGTTGAGAATTCTTTAGATTTTATATAATTATGATTTTCTTAGTTAAGGATATCTTGCACATTGCTTTGCTTCTAGCTAGATGTCTATAGCCTCAATAGAGATACCTTTGGCTCCACTCTAGGCCTTTCTCTACTACCAACTAGATGTCCATAGCCCCAGTAGAGATTTCTTAAACCACCATTTATGGAATCTGAAGTAGTTTATGATTTCACTTCATTGGTGTATTATATAGAAAAATTTAATATCTACATTCATAAACTAGAATGGTTTGGAACTAGAATTAACCAAGTGTAAGGATTTTGTTAAGACATAGTCTAGATGTAATTCACTTTTAGATATCAAGTCCTAACCTAGAAATTTATTTGGTGAATTTAAGTGACAGTATGATGGTCCACATAGATTCAAAATCTTGTTCAAGAAAATGTTTAGTCATCTGAACTATATTATAACCTTAAATTGACTTGGGATTTTCATGAGAAAACTAACTTTTAATTAACCCTTCCCAACTTTTCTAAATTAAAAAACTACTAGAGGATTCAAAACTTTGGATGACTAATATTTGAAATGAACAATCCATTATTTCCTCTTTTGGGACTAGGCTAACATAAATTGAGCTAATGAATTATTGTACAGAGGACTTATTATTAAGATCAAACACATAATAAAAAATAAACAACAAAGGAAAGAAATAAAGAATGCAATAGGAAAGCAAAATAGGAAAGCAAGAGAGAACACAATAGGGAAGCAAAGTAAGAAAGGAAACTATTCTACTCCTACCTACTCTAACTCTAAAAAAGCTTACTTTATTTCTAAAATTTGAGATAGAGTAACAAAGAAATAATGGTTTAGTTATTACCCATTGATTGGAAAGGTTAAGTCATTCCCTTGAAGGTCTTTGAGTTTGAATGAATTTTCACCTAATATTTGTGCCACTTTATATGGTCCAATTTGGAGAGCAGTGAACTTGGCATGTTGTCCTTTATTTTCATGAGCCTTATCCTATAATATGACAAAGTCTAATATGTGGAATGCTTTAAATTTGGTCCATTTGTTGAAACATCTCTTGATAACATACTTCATCTTTAACATCTTCTATTTGAATGATGCTTAGTATCCCAGATTGTACTTTTTTATCATCTTCCATATACATGACCTTAAAATCATAGGTGGGTATCTTTAGCATGATAAGAAAAATAGGTTTCTTCTCATAGACTAATAGGAATGAGGATGCCTTGAGTCTCAGTTTGTATCTAGTTGTATATGCCCATAAGCCATACTTTAGAAGGGGCTGCCATTCTATGGATTTATTTTATGAATACTTTATGGCATTCATAATTTTTTCTTGGTAGATTATGGAACTCTATTACCTTGAGGGTAGTAGTTTGAAGCAAATTTGATGACTATTTGGTTATCATAGGCCCATTTGATGAATTTGGCTAATGAAAAGGCTAGGACATTATTTCATACTAAAAATAGGTGCATCCCAAACCAAGTAATAATATTTTCTTCTAGGAGTTTGATGATGTCAATTACTCTACTATTCTTGGTGGCTAATTTTTCATTCCACCTAGTATAATAATCCATGGTAGTGACTACAAATTTATGTCCCAATGAGTAATTAAGATTGATCACTCCTATGAAGTTGAGGCCCCATTGTGAAAATGGCTTTGATTTAATAAATAGTTACAAAGTCATGGTTGATTTTGTCTTGTGCCATTCAAACACTTGACATTGATAGTATGTTCACACATGAGCATGGGCATCTTTGAATATGGTTGGATAATAGTAATGAGCTCTCAATATCTTGTGTGTTGTGGTATGACCTAAAAGTTGACCACATCATAGTTTGTCATGTAAATGTTTCATGATTTTAGTGGCTTCATCTCTTGAAACACACCTCATATAGATCCACTTATAATTATTTCTATAGAGAACTCATCTTTTGATCATAAAATGAGATTATCTAAGCTTTAAGGCTCTTTTATGCTCTATTTTAAGGTGTGGGAGCATACTCTATACATCAAATAGTGTATAATATATTTGTAACAATCACCTCTATGCACTTGACTTAATTCAACCTAAAAAACATCAATGCATGGATCAGTGTTTAAAATAAGTTGGATTAAAACTTGGCATCTAACTAACATAGCAAATTTTATTTCTATGTCATATTCTTGGAGTTTGGACATCCATTTCCCTCTTCATTATCCAAGTTCATTCTATCACAACATCAACTTGATGGATAGATCAGACAATATGGCATATGTTTTGGTCCTTAGGATGTATTGTTTGAACTTCTTGATAGCCTTTACTAGAGCATGTACTTGTTTATCCAAAATAGGATAGTTTAGTTCTACATTATTCAAATTGGTTCTCTTGAAGGATATGGGGTAATCTTTGTCATCCTCTTTTTGTGTCAAAATAGTGGAAACAATGTGATTAGAATCAAAAGAGTATAATTAAAAGTCTTTGCTAAAGTTAGGACTTATCAAAATAGGAGATTAAATAATAACATCCTTGATGTCTTGAAATGATTTCTTTGCTTCAATAGTCCATTCTATCTTCTTATCTTTCTTCAACATTGTGTTGAGTGGTCTTATAATTTATTTTAGGGTGATTATATGTCCTAGAAGTTTGCCTTCAGTTATATAGAAGATACATTTCTTGGGGTTTAAATAAATGCCATATCTCCTACACTTTCCCATCACTTGTTCTAATGCATGATGTGATCACCTCTATTTTTATAAAAATTGTTAGATCATCCATGTAAATAATGATGCACTTACCAATAAATGCTTGGAATTCATGGTATATTGTTCTTTTAAAATTTTCTCCTATGTTGATCAATCTACATGGCATTCATTTATATCAAATTTCCCCACTTGGTGGTGAAGGTTGTTTTCATTATGTCATTTTTTTTCACTAGGACTTGGTTGTAGCCTAAAAAAAATCAAGAAATGACATTATTATAGATCTACTCACCAACTGATTGACCTCATCTAAAGATGGAAATGGATAATTTTCCTTCTCACATGATCTATTCAAATTCCTAAAATTGACATAGAGTTTGATTTTTTAATTCTTCTTTCAGATTGGCAACCCATGTGGAGTATCATATGGGGAAGATTATCCTTTCATCTAGAAATTTCTTCACTTCTTTATAAATCATAGGTTCCATCACTAAATTTACTAGCCTCTATATTTTATTGAAAGGTATGTAGGCATTTTTTAGGGTGATAGTGTGAGTAATCACTCTAGTATCAAATATATTAATATCATCATATGACCATGCAATGACATATCTAAACTTTTTTAAAATGGAATTGGCTTTTATTTAGTTCTTCATTAGTGAAAACTAAAACAATGTTGACACTTTGCTCATTCTTATGATCTCCCAAGTTGATTTTTGTGTAATCATTTTTGGTTACCTAGGGTTATTTATATTCAATTTTTTTATCCAAGTCAAACATCATTTCCAAGGAGATCATACCTTTGGGTATTTAGTTATCCTTAAGTTGGATCACTCCATATTCATTATTATTTGAATTGTTTATAGAAATTTCATCTTGTTCATCAATAATGTGTGCTTCAAATATGCTATAGTTACACATGGAATCATTTATCTACTTATTATCATCAAAAACTTGGAAGTAATTGATATTATATAGCACTGAGGGGCACAAAATTAATTCCACAATAAAATCCTATAAGTCCAAAGGTTTTGGTGGAACTAGGTTGGATATTGCTAAAGCTAGAGCATCTACTAATTGATTTTGATTCTTGGGAAAGGAAACAATATTAAATTAGTTAAAATAATAAATTAAATACCAAGCTCTAAATTTATATTTTGTTAAATAGGAAATATTACTTTCATATCTACTCTTAATTTGATTAATAATTAATTCTGAATCACCATAGACTAAAATTTATTTTACCTTATGATTGATTACAAATTGAAGTCATAAAATAAGAGCCTCATATTTTGATAAATTATTAGTACAATCGAACTTTAATATATAATAATCTATATGTTGTTTTCTTTCAATATTTGTTAGAACAATTCTAATGCCATAACCTTTCTTAGATCATGCACCATCTAAGTACAATGTCTAGGTACCTTTACTTTATTTTTTCACCTTTTTATCTTTAATAAAATTAGTGTTTTCCAAAGTGTAAACACTTCAGTTAGAATCTTGGTAATTTACATTTTCATTTTTGGTATTATATTCATTGATTATGTATTTTATTTTGGGTTTCTGATCAATCCTAATTTGATTAGGAATCTCACACCAAGTTAGCCACATATGAGAAAAATTAGTAGACACATCCATTAGATGATTTGGTCTAGTCACAACTCAACAACATTCCAGAAGCCTTAGGTATCTGAATGACTTAAATGTCAATGAACTACTATATCTAGGGTTTATGGGTGAGTTTCATATGAAAATTCAATAATTCACCTACCACTTTTACTCTTGATTTGTGCATCTAAACCACTACCTTATTTTATTTAACCAAGTTTATTTATAAATTTTCACAAATCCCTAAAGTCATAATGTAAGATAAAACCCTAGAATCAAGTAAGTAATTATGAATATTCTTACCAAAAATTCTTACTATCAATAGAAATGGTAGAACTTCATGCTTACTCTTATACATTAGTATATTTGCATGAGTTGGTTTAGTTTTGATGGAGCTACATTTTTTATTCAATTATTTCAATAGAAAAATAGGTTATTCAATGATTTTAGTAATCTCATGTAATGTCATGTTTTCATTGATCTTTTTCATATCTTTCATTATGTTATAACCACCTTTTGATGTTGTGTAAGGAGCTTATATCATTTGTTGAATCTCATTACATTTAGGGGGTGGAGGATCATTATTTTTCCTACTATAAGGGGGTGTATCTATTTTATTAATTGGGTTAGAATTTGTTAGAGGTGGGTTTTGACCTTTACTTCTCAAGGCATAGTTTCTCCTATATTATTTTTGGAAAGTATGTACTTCCTTGACATTATATTTAGGCTCATTTTCATATTGACTAGGAAAGTCATAGCTCTCAACCATGAGGACTATTTACAGGGATATAGAGGCATCATTGGTATTATTAGAGACTTTAACATTATTTTGATTAGTGGGATTCACATAAAACCCCTCTATTTGGCTCTGAATGGCTTCAAATGCATGGTAGAACTCAACAAAGTCTAGTTCTCCATGTCTAGTAGTATTATGCATTTGAAACCAATTGGGTAAGGCTAACTCACATGTGTTGATCTCAGGCAACTTGATCAAAGGGGGATTGTTATTATTTTTAGGCCTATTGAATGGGATATTATATCATTGGAAGTTATAATTTCTACTAAAATTCTCATTAGTGTTTTCAATACATTTCTTGAGATCCAAGAAATCATTAGAGAGTTTTTGAACAATCCTCTATATTGAATCTAACTCTCCCTTTGGAGGATTTGAGTTCTCATTTTAAGTAAAATTTTGAATTTTGGTGTTATTTATAAGAACTAGTGGTCGACCAACATTATTTTGAGGATGTGATCTAGAATTTGCTTGGTTAAAGAATCCTAGCTATTGGTTGGGTTAAATGTGGCTCAAAGGAAATTGGTTGATCACTATCAATTGGTTTAATTTAGGCATGTTCTCATTCATGTTTGGCATGACATTTAGAGAAGGTATTATTGGGTCATAGTTGGTTTTAGTGAAGATAGGATGCCCCTGAGGGTGTATTTGCTCATAAATGTGGATGTCTTCATCATATACTAAAGGCAACATGTCAATATTCAAGATTATTTTTAAGAAGACAAATATCATTGGGTCTAAGTCATTCTTATATATTTCCAAATCCAAATCATCTATGGGTTTATAGGGTGGAGATGCAGGGTATATATCTTTTAAAACCTGGCATTCAATGTTCTAATAGGTTCCTTTATGTCCCTTTTGAGGGTTGTGAACTATTGGTACATAACTCCTGAGCTTACTACCCTACTAAATTGGGAAATCAAATTATCATTAAATTGACCCCATCCCATGATGGAATCTTTTGATAAGTTGAGGAACCAATCATAAGATGCATCTCACAATGTAAAGTGAAAAAGACAACATGCCACATCTTCATGGATTACATTAAGAAGCCTCAAGGATGCTTTAAAGGACATTATATTTTCTTATTTAGTTACTCTACTAGTGGGGGTGAAGAGAGGAAAATATTTCTCTAGATTCATTATCAAATCATGCATAGCTCTAGGGAGATTTATGGATGAGCTAAGTAATCATGCCATGATTGGTAAGAGGGGTTGCAAATTTTAGTTAGATTTTGAATTTGGATGGGTTCTATATTTATTACATTTACCTTTGTCTATTCTTGCCTTCTTATGGGTTTTTAAGGATGCTAAAGTGACCTTGGGTTTAGATTAGGATATGGTTTTGATCCTAGGAAACTCCACGATGTAGCATAAATACTAATATCGAAGGAATTTCAAATATAGCCTCACATACTAACAAATATTGTAAAGATCAATCAAAATTTTATAGAAAAACCTCAGATCAAGTAGATTTACTTAAATATTTGGGGATCCATCCTTTAGAATCTCAAATTTCTCAATACCTACACAAATACTGTTATTTATGTACATTAGCCTACAAATATAAATTTTAGACTAACATTATAAAGCATTCCTATGCCTTTTTTATAATTTAAAAGAGTTTGTGAACTTGAAAATATCCTTTGAGCATGAAGCTATGCAAATTTTTACTTAATCCTAAGAGAATTAGAGAAATTAAAATATTGGATGTCTAGATCTAGTATAAGAGAGGTCCCAACAACTAACCTTTGCTTAAATTTAGACAAATATCAAGATTATCTATCAAATTTATATTAATGAACACTAACTTTGATGAAATCTTTCAAAAAATGCAAATATTCCTGTAAAGAATGCAAAGATTCATGTAAAGTATATAGATCCTTAGTGTTATTTAATAATATTCATGAAATTTGAAACAATTAAGCATGTATTTAACAAAATACACTATAATTGTAAAAATATACATGAAATTAGTTGCATAGAGGCCCACCTTCTAGTGTCATCTTTTCCCTTCATGTTGATGTACTTAATATGATCCCTATATGACTAGGGAACAAGGGGGAAGTAATGAACTCAATTTTAAGTCCTAAAAGACTCAAATCTTGAGTTTCTAACACTACTACTACTGTAAATAACATAATATTAGAGATATAGACACCACTAGTAAGTCTACAAGTAGACCCTATTGTAAGGACAATAGATATTACACAATGACACATTATTTTCTATTAATCTTTATGAAATTATTTTAACTTTATTTATGGTTTCTCAAAAATAAAAAAATAATGAATATTTATAGAATTAACTAAGATAAAGTGAGTCATGGGTAGATCCAAAGATGTGTAGGGTAACACAAAAAAGAAGGTTTGCTTCGGATGATCAAAGATATTAATTCTTATAACTTATAAGATGAAAACCATATAAGACAAGTTTTCACCAACTCTAGTGTATTACTCAAAGCTAAATAAACACAACTGAAGCTTCAAATGAGAGAAAATTCATATATAAAAAATCATATGTCATAAAAAAATTAATTATTCACAGTAAATTGCATGGCACATTTAGCTGCAAATAAGATGGAAATAGAGCACATATACTAGAAGACTTGTCAGCTTAATCTTAAACTCAAACTAATATATGCACATATTAAATAATATTGACATTTTAGTAAGTAGAGAGGAAACCATTAATCGTCTAAAATCATGAGAAGTATAAATCATAGAACACACAAAATAAATCACGTAGATAAAATCTCTAATTCTTGGTTCTTTTATATTAATTCTTATAACAACTATTTATCCTTTGCAATGAGGGGCAACATCCCTATATATATGATTTGACATTATGTATACAAGTTCAAGTGGGCCCATTAAAGGTGGCCAAATAAAATAAAGTGGAAAAAATTGATATATACAGTGGAATATTCTAATTAAAATTTATAAAACAAAGTGTAATATTCTCAAAGGCCCTGAAGGAGGCTATTGGCTAGCCTACTATTATTGAATTTATTTCTTATCTATCTCTTCCTCTATCTATAATTATATGTAGGATAGGTAATCATGGTTATGTTGGACAAAGTCTAGGCTCATGGGCCATAATAAGTCAAGTTTTTCCTAAATGAACCTCCCATACTCCATGACTGCTAGCCTTAGTGTTTCTTCAATGGCCTATGCTCTCTCTAGCCTTTAACTGGAAAGTGCCACAATATTCATCACCTTAGTAGATACATTTACACTAACTATGTCCTACTACAACTTTGTAACAAATATCTTCATTTGGTGCTTAAATTATTGTTCATTTATGAAGGTACCATTAGGTTTGGTCACTCTAGAGACCATGGCATCCTTTAACAAGAAAGAAATCTTAAATTCTATCTTCCCTAAGGATGCAGTTGTATCCTCAACCTAGTCAATCCATCTCTTTAATATCATTCTCCTATTCATAAAAAGGGTTTGTGAAAGGATGATATCCTCTAGTGTCAACACATTGAGGTTTGAGAACTTATTGCTTCTTAAAAATCTAGCCAAGTTTGTGAATTTGACATCATAGAGTGCAACCTTTTGGTCAAATGTAATAACCACATTAAATTGTAGAGTTTCATATTCCTATCTCATCTTCATGACTTTATATATATATTAAAGACATTGATTACCTAAATATTGTTGTTATCTAGAATTAGGTATTATTTTTTCTTTCAACCTTTTCAACTTTTGTTACATCTTATTCATCAAGGATACTATGGACTCTATCCAGGCTTAGAATGTGGACACCAGGTCCTCTACATATTCATCCACCTATATAAGTCTAGTCTTCCTCTTTCTTATCAAAGTGAAGAGGGACTCTTCACTTTCATGTACCACCACTGAGTTAGATTATGGTTTTTCAAATTGTCTCCTAACCACCCTCTTCATGGTGCTTGTGGTAGCATCAAATCTCATCCAAATTTGAGGAGTAGAGAGGACTACTTGAGGCTTCTCTTGATTTGCTACCTATATAATGTCTCTAACCTAATTTGGGGAAATAATAATAATTGGATTTATTAGAGATGACTATAATGGAGGTGCCTAAATTGAGGAAGAGGCTAAGACTATAGCAGTGATGTGCAAGTTGGTTGGGTTTACTTTCCCAAGTGTGCCAAATATAAATTTTATAGGGCCAATGTCAAGAAAAAATGAAGGTAACTTAGCAAGCACACTTGCTTTTGAAGTTATAGTGATATTGACTAGATTTAAAAAGGTGAACATCCTTGAAATGGGTTTTAATGGCCTCAAGGTGTAGGGGAACCAATATCAAGTGAGGTATTTTTTATGGCTACCTGGGAAGAAGCAATATTTGTAGTGGAATAAGTAATAAAATTGGTGAAGGTGAATTTGAAGGATGTATTAGATTGGATCATGCTAGTATCGACTGAGGATTAGGTAGTGGTATCTATAGTAGTTGAAGATAATGAATCTTATGGAGGGATAATAGTGGGGGAATAAACATGAAAGTAGAAGTAGATGTAGATGTAGATGCTATTGAGAAAGAATTTAGTGGGAGAGTAATTACATAAAGAACTTGAGGTGAGATAGTGGAAATAGTAATCTCTTGGGAAGCTGATGGAGGGGTTATTACTCCTCTCATCATAGTCTTAGGCTTACTCTTCCTCTTGTGAACCTTTTTAATGTTCCTCTTAGCCAGTGCCTATAGTTCCTTCATAGATAGCTTAATGACTTATTGTAATTGACTAATGTTAATGGTGATAGGGTTAGGCTGATCTAGGATTTGGAGGTAATTTCTCATGGAAGATGTAAAAATCAATAGAGGACCTTGGGAGGGGTCAATTTAGCTACTAGAACCCCCTTGATTAAATCTTGGAGGTAGGCTCTATCTACTTGAAATGGCAACAAGTAGAGGTTTATATGGTCTATTCCTAATAAGAGGAACATTGCCTTCTTCCTCCTCTTTTTGTCCCTCATAATCAACATCAAACATGATTTCATGGGATGGTGGTGGCCTATACCTTACATTATCTTCTTATTCTGTCTATTAAGCCTCATTTATAACTCAATGTTCTTTCTTGTAACATTCTTGATAACTACCTCATCATTCATTGAATATCTATATATCCATTCATGCACTTATTCTTGATGTTTATACTCCATTGCCACATCTTTCTTGAATTTGAAAAGGTGTTTGGTAATGACATTATTGGGGTCTCATGCTTTGAAGTTATATTTAGGCAATAGGTATGAGTCCCTATGCCTTGCATCCATAATGATATCATGCCACTTTGTGATCCTAGTCCTCCTAAACTTATAATTAATCTTGTGGGGGACTATCTTCTTCTTGTTTTTGAAGATGCCATAAAATCCATATAGAAATTGATAGGCCATCTCTTCCATAACTAACTTTATTGGTACATACCTAAATAATCTAAGATAATCTACCATCACTACCTCTATCCTAATGACTATGTATTTAAGGTATAACTAGTAACTACCCATATCTCTCAAAGTCTACCTAACTTCTAAGGGACCCCTTTGCACCTCACACTCAATGATTAACTTGTAGACCACTAGGTAAAATTCCTCTACAATTACTTTTATGTTCCACCTAAAATGGTGGATGTGCATTATAGAGAAAATCTCTAGGGACCATGAATTTTAGTTTAGTTTGGAAGTTTCAAAGATATCATACAAAAAGTAACTCATCATGAAGAATGGGGAACCATTATTTTAAGTATTATGCATATCATATACTAGGTTTTTATTGATGATTTACCCAAGTGGGGGAATCTATTGATACTCCATGATTATCTATAGCAACAAAAGTGTCATTATGACTACATAGACAATATGTGGGTTTTAAATATATTATTTTATATGGTCAAGAAAATATTAACTCCTTTATTCAATTTTTGAAAAGGAAAGTTCCCTTGGTCATCCATGAAGACAACTCTAGTTGCGTCAGTTACCCATGAAGCCAAGACCTTCTTTAGGGAATGCACCTTGTACCAATTTTCAATGATGGCCTGGTTGTACTCAATATGTGGTTAGGGAAGGTCATAATATTTATCAAATCATATCCATATGATGAAAAAAATGGGGAACTCTTCGATCATTGATTTGCATAACCCATATTAACATATTAATCTCCCAAAGATACCATAGACTAGGTCAGTGCACGACATGAACTTTAGTTTGGTTACATTTTTTTATAGGCCAACTACATTGATGGAAAGGATGTTTGAATCTAGTTGAATAATATGAGGATTTTTTTTGGCCTCATCCACATCCCTACCTATTACATTGAATTAAATTTTGATGTATTGTATATCTCCAAATGCTATGGCCTCAAGGATGAATTTAGTATCTTTTAAAATAACTAAATTGCCATAATGGAATAGGAAGTCATCATTTTTATAACAAATTATCTTACCAAAAGTGGACTGACCTTCTTGTGCCATCTTTATAGTAATCTTTGTAGATTCAATGTCTTTATAGTATCTTGTTATTTTGAGCTCTAAGAATGGTGGTTGGGAGCGTAGTTTGCAAACATATTGAGCTTTGTCCAACTGGGAGTATGTAGATAATAAAGAGATAAAACATGTATAGCTTGAAATGAAAATGGAAATAGTATTTATTGTGTGTAACTTTTAAATATCAACTTGATTAATGCAAATTTTATGGTAATTTTGATTCGTGTCATATTAATGGTGAGCTATTTAACTTTGCATATGTTTAAAGTAACTTTGAGCTATTGCTTTTGGCATTTGATTGAATTAGAATTCAAATTTATTTATAATTTGAATTTGATCTAATGCTAATTTTAACTTTAAAGATAAATACTACCACTATTTGACATGTGGCATGGCACCTGAGATCTAGTTAGGCACTCACAGGGCCTAAATATGACTAAATTGCTTAGTCAACTCAAAGTCTAAACATGTGGCACATTTTTATTACCTTGTAAAATCTCAAAAGGATCTTAGTGTAGTGAGTCATTTGTATCCTGCCATGTGTCATATTTTAATTTCTGCCAAGATCTTAGGTTGTAAATTTTAGTTTTGATTAGTTTTAGGAGTGCCACATGTTACTCTCATGGGAATTCAAAGATTTTCTTTGTCAGGTGGATCTCTCAAAATTCAAACATAGATTTTATTTTCTAGGTGTCACTCTTATGGACAATCGTGGCTTTGTTTTACCATGTATCTCCTTAGAAAGGCTCTTCGATAATTATAAGTAACTTAGAACTGATCATGTGGCTTGGGTGCAGACATACATTTTTCTTGAAGGTGATATACTGGATCTCAAGGTAAAAATTCATGGGAATGATATGTGGAATCATTATTTAGGTCTATATGGGACATGAATCACTCTCATAGGGTTTTTTCCTTTTTCCTACCAAGTATTATTTTTTAAAGGATCCTTGGACATTCGTATATCCTTGAGATTTGATCAATTGGCTCAGGTATAACCACATGTATAATTTTAAATCTATCATGATCATTAGATGTATGTAACATGACACAAACATACATCGACCTTAGATGAACCCAAATGGGACAAGTTTTATCTCAAAAAATCTACTCATATCTGACTAGTTATGGTTGAGACATATGGAGGCATATCATGGGCTTCTATACTATGGTGGGATGCATGGGGATGTGTGGTAGATTATATTGAATGGGATTACTAATGAGGGCTAATATTATGATACATAGCCTAAGATTTAAATTCTAATGGATAGTTCCCTTCTGAACTCTCTAGATGATGTCATGTAGCTCATAGAGTTAGTATATCTGATCTAGGTATCTTATGTAGGGCATGATAAATCTCTAAGGTATTATGAATCTTAGTGAGGTGGATACTTGTCCTTTATATTATAGTTCAATTTTTGATGTCTTATGAGGTGTCATAAATAACTTTAACTTTGATGTCCTATGAGGCCAATTGAGAAACTAAGTTTTTTGAAGATGTCATAACCCATCTCAAGCAAATTTAAACAAGTTAAAATGCAAAACTTCATAACCAAATTATTTAAATAATACATGATGATAGTTTAATAAGATGTAGTGAAGCTTATTGTTTTCATATTTATTAAAGATATAGATTTCACTCCCTTAGTGAATGCTTATCTTTACATCATTGAACCATCAATGCTTAACAATTCATTATTGAATTAAATTTATTGAAGACTTGTAATAATTTAAATATTTCTAAATGTTAATCATTATTGAAAAGTAAATGATTAACCAAATCCTATAGAATAATAAGTAATGTAAAACTAGATTAAATCCATATGCAATCAAATTAATTAACATGTTTAGTACTTGGGCACTTTGAGAAATTGAATAAAGGAGGGTTCCCATTATGGGAATAGGGGTAGTTGATCATCAAAAAGTCTCCATCACCTACACAAGCCTCTATTCTATCTCAAAGAGAGGGTACTCCCAGAGAGTCACACCTTATAAGTTTGTCATAAGGAAGGTAAGAAGGTGAATTATGGGTCTTAAATCACTAGAAGGAGATTTGCGGAATTGATATGAACATGAAAAAACATAGGAGAAATGTCTGCAAGCAAAATTGATATCTAGTGATGGCCTAAACATGTAGGAATACAGACTAAGCCTATTATGCCTAGATTAGGCCTAATGCCTAAAAGTGGTCCAATACTATTCACAAGGTCAAGTGAAAATTATAAGTAATTGGAGGACCTTCATGGGGAGTTATAACGTTATTTAAAGCCTTTGGTTTATAGATAAATCCATAGAGAGGTCATTTCTTGGTTCAATAACATGATAGGGTTCATAGAATGCAAGGAAGAGCTCAATAGGATAGGTTTATAAGCTCATATATATATATATATATATATATATATATATATATATATATATGGATGCTTATCATGTGAGGTTGAAGTGTGATGATATGTTGGATAGGATCCTAAATAGGGTTCTAATGGAATTTTTTTGAGGTTTGGACATCACAATTTTATGAAAAATCCTTAAGGGTCTTAATAACTAAAAACCCTCCAAAACCCTTTGTAATGACCTGATGAATAAAATGTGGATATAAATTAATAAATATTGGATATTATTCCCTATGAATTGATTGTAACATTTATATTACTCCACCAAGATTCTTCCCATCAAGTTGGTTCCTGCTTTATTTGTATAGACATGGTACAAAACTAGTTTTCTTGATATTTTTTGGTGTTTTTAAGGTAAAAAGGAGTCAAAAAGGATGAGGATATATTTGGGAGGTAAATTATTACTTAATATAACCCATAATATTCATTTTTTGTTTTATTAAAGACCAAAATTACCTCTACAAGCACCTTCACTTCAGACAGTCTAAATTGGCATAGTTAATGAAGAGTGATCACCAAGTGAGAAGGTCATAAATTAAATTAGGAGGAATTTTAAGGTCATATTGATGTATATAAATAAACAAGAAATATTTAAAAGTTCCATACCATCCCTTTTATGGATTTTATTGAACAACTGATGATCATCTTGGTGATAAGTGTGAGGAATGAGTGAAAGAAGTATGATAGTGACTACAAGTAGTGAGAACACCTATCCAGAAGAGAATTAGTGATTAAGGACACATAAAATTCATTTTTTATATTTTACTTAACCACCCCATGATATTTAACATGTGTAAATTGTTCCTATTTTAACTTGTATCACTTAAGAGAATCTAATTATGAAGGTAGTTTAAAGAAGCTAGCTGAGAGACCTCTATGCCAAGTTTAGGGAGTTTGATGCTTCTAAGGGAAATTTGTAAATATATACCTTTCATGGTTTGTTTCATAATAAATTATCCTAAAAACATACCTCCTCTCATCTTGATACCTATTCTTATGACTCTTGAACTTCATTCTTCTCTCTCATCTCTCATATTCTATAGTACTGGCCATTTTGGCTCTTATTTACTAATTACACACCATGTATATCAAATCCCTCATAGTTTGATGCTGTAATTTTACTTTAGATAATAAATTATATCTATTTTTATGGTAAAAAACATATTTTATAAGTGTATGAAGTAACAAATGGTGAGGTCTAGTGATAATCTTCTATTCTTGCATCTCCTTATCCTTTCATGTCTAGTGTAATAAGTTCTCATTATAGCATGTCATATGGAGTTTATCCAATTTTTTTGTCTCCATTAAAATGTTAATGTGTCCATAGAGTATAAAATATTCCCTATGGTCAACTTACCTTGATTTTTCTCATGCATATCACCTCCATATTGAAATATTAATGTTAAGTTATCTTAGGACTTTAAAAGCTAATGTTGTAGGTCTTGTTTCTTAGTGCAAGAAGTATGATAGAATAGTGTAAATAATTATGGTTTATCACCCCATATGATAGTTTATTTTCATTAATAGTTCTATCTATTTTTATATAAATAATCACTTAGTATAGGTGAGAAACACTTAAAGGTCAATTCAGGGAGCTAGCCCTTAAACCTAGAGATCTACCTCTACTTTAGGAAAACCATAGGCCTAGAGGTATTCCAATGTTTCCAAAATATTAGAGTAGAATTTAAAAAACTCATATAGGTTTAAACATATGAGGACAACATGAATTATTTAACACATTCTAATGGGAGGTAGAGGGGAATACCATAGAGGTGGAAATCACCTTGTAGAATGCCCATGTGTTACTTATACTTCTTATAGATGGGACACTGGTGATTTATGATATAATTGATTCAAAGGATTAGAGATGAGAATTAATATAATGGGATATAGGATTGGATTTGATCTATCTTGGGTCACACATGATTTTTTTCAATGTTAATCTCATGTTCATTTTGGATATCCATAATACCATGATAGAGCTTGTGACAACATGACTATTATGTCACAAGTTAAATGACAAGGTACCACTATAT
>JARHVA010001990.1:2257500-2275000 GCA_037957365.1 Torreya grandis | reverse complement strand
TGGGGCCCTACTAATAGAAGAAGTAGAATTAGAAGTTAGGTATGGCTAATATAACTAGCAGTCTTTGGTCCATTGACCAAAAAAATTGTTGATATAAAAATAATGTTTATCATTCAATTTGGTTGGCATGGGATCAAACTAAGGAAAATTACTAAGTATAGGTCTATAAAAAAATTAAACTAGGATCATATGAAGGTAGATCAGGAGTATAAATTAGACTAGATTAGTTGAAGGTAGAGCAATTGTAGAAACTAGACTAGGCTTAGCTAAAGGTGAGTCTAGCCATGCAAAAAGTTTAAGAGTATAAGATAAAATCTCTAGGGGAAGTAAACTAAAAGGATCCTAGTATATATCAAAGTGGTAATGACTTGTCATGGCATGATCAATGAGGATGTTCCTTAGGGTGGCTACTATAACTGGAGGTATACCATGTGAGCACTCCATCTCTACCCTTAGTGGTTTTGAAAATGACCAGTTTGTAAATTTTATGCTATGTTTCTTAAGTGTTGATTTTAATATTCTAAAAATAAATTTGACTGGGTTGATAGAGTCTATAAAAAATATGTCCTTAAAAAGAATATATGAACATATTCAACTAGCTCAACTATGTCTACAGATATATATGATGAAAAAGAACTATGAATAGAGTCAACTAGGTTGATGAAGTAAGAAATTATGTAACTAAAGAATAAGATTGCATCAAGCTAATAAATCTAGTCTCTTGTATTTTAAGGATAATTATATAGACATAATATAGTCATTTTAGAGGGATTGTGTGTAAAACATGTCCATAAAATGTTAATCTATATCGATAGGTTTGATATAGTACCGTAAAAATAAAAATATATTATATTATGATAAAATAAATTCATGAAATAAAAATTACAAGGGTTTGATTCATGTTGGTTTCACCATAATACATACAAATTAAAATGAAATTGTCTTATTAATTAATCCTATCTCAAAGAAGATAAATCCTACGTACACTCTCATTTGTTGATATATTTAGACATTAAAGGTCATGACCAAGATGGATCCACTAGACCTAGAAATGGGTTCCCTTATCATAATAACATCACTAGAGAGGGTTCTAAATCATCTAGTTAAGAAACATCATGAAATAACCCTAGATAGGTCTTATGGTTTTATATTTACTAAGTATATTCAAAGTAAAGTAAAATCTAATCTACTCCTCACCAAATCTTGTGGCATAAAATGGGGTTAATAAACATAAATAGTGAACATGCATATGAGATATATACTCAAGTAAATGTATATGAAATCATATTGTATGGGAGATAAGTAAAAAGGTTAATCTATATACTTTAACATAAAAAGAGCAATGTTAGAAATACTTACCTTTAAAGATGAACCCATCAAGTCTCAATATCTCCCTTGGACAAGGATATTTTTAAGAGGTTGTTGCTATATGTAAGGATAAAAAAAATAACTTATCCTTAAGCTACATAACTTATCTATGTATCTAAAAGACTTCTCCATAAGACAATATCTGTATTTCTAATATAAGTATCATAACCCTAATCAATGTTCCTCAAGAAGAATGGTGGATAAATAGATGCATAATATAAAATTCTTCTTCTTCTCTTCCTCTAAAAAATGGAGAAATCAATGTGTATATATAGATGAATCTAACCCTAAACCTTTATAAATTTTTGTTCATAGGGTAAGCTCAATTATACTTTTGATCACTTATTAATAAAATCAATTTCAGTCCTAGTCTAGGTCATCCAAGTTTGACCTAAACCTGTAACCTAAAAATATTAATTATAATATAGGGTTGGCCTAGGATGACATTTTTTGGTAAATGTCAAAAAGTGTTTTAGGCTTAATTAGGGGATAAATAAGGTGATTATTTGTTTGGAGAAGTGTGTAAGGGAGGATGAAAATCTTAGGGAAGTGTATAGGAGATGATTATGTAGCAAGTGGTGGTATAGGGAGCAACATATGTTTATTATACTTCAATTTAATATTCAAGACTTTGATATAATATGCACTTATGGTTTCAATCATAGATCAATTTTAAGGAAAGTAATGAATTGAAAAAAAGATTTTAACACAATGATAAATTTAAATAATCAATTTTCATAAAATATTTAATTCTCACTAGTAACATTCAAATATATGATCATTATGTGACACATCTAGAACAATATTAAAGCACTGGAAAGATTGTAGACTTTCATGAACATGTGGAAGACTTATTGGACAAGATGGGAGTTTACTCACTTCACATTTAAATTTTTTAAATGGGATATAATACATGGTATAAGTGCATATGACAATGTATACTTAGATTAAATAAGTCTTCTTCCCATGTTATATAGGCACAAGGAGCCACACTACTATTTTATCAATGTAAATTATTTTTACTATAATATTATGTTCGATGGAGTATTTAATTATAAAATTATTGTAATTTAAATAATTATAGAAAATAATTGTTTTAAAAACTATAACTATCTTACAAATTAACACTCGAGTATAAAAATTATATTTTTAATATTTTATTTAAATTCCTTCCCAAACAATTTTATACATTCTAAAAGCATATTTAGAATAACTTTGTAGGTCGAATAGACTCCTGCAAAGATAAAATTTTGCTGGTGTGCTAATTTTTAAAAAATTAAATGACATATATGTTTGACTATTTTTCAAATGACATATGATTAATATAAGTCTTAGAAACAAAACACACAATGAATAAAATTGGTTGGTTTGAGATGATATTAGTGTGTATAAATAGACCAAAACCTTCAAGTGGAACAATTGAAACCATAAAAAAATTATATATTAAATTATTTTTAACTTAAAAATTTTAAAAGATTGTTTTTATAATTTATAGCTAATACTCAACAAATTCAGTAGACTTTAAAAGGTTTGCTACCACTATCAATAATGAAAATATATAAAGAAAGCATGTAGATATGTGTATTCTCTTGGGCCAAATGGCATTCTTGAATAGAATATTAGTCTAAAAATATATATTTGCATAATTTTGATTAGTTTTTTTATTTACATGATTATTGATAATCACACTTTACTATGTTGGGGATATTATATCATGAATTGTTTTTTTAATAATATATTGGTTATTTTGGACTAAAAATTAATAATAGATTTAAATAGTTGAGAGTCTTTAAAATTCAAGATAAATATTTGTAGTGAAAAATAATACTTTGAATTAGAAAAGTCTACTCATTTGGTCCACTATAACTTCTATTAACTTGGGATGACATCCCTTTCCACTAGCCACTAACAATTCTTTTCTTTGAACCTTGAATATATATTCATCATGCTTTCCTATTTTTTTATTATAGTAGTTATTTTGATTTACATTTTATGTAAATGGATTTTTTAATTGGTTTTCCTTGTCAATGTCACAAATAGATCATTAAATTTACAAATACAAAATATAACTTACTCAAAGAACTAAAATTTTAGGTAGTTTTCTCACTTGATACTTTATTCAATTATTCTTTTGACTCTTAATTTTGATAACATGTAACTTCATTATAAGAGATATAACATTTGAATAGTTTATAATATTATATAATAACATTTTAAACAATATTTGAAATTTTATTTTTTAATTAATGTTTTAGATCATGCATTATTTGAAACAATCTACACAATTTATACTAAAAGAGACTTTACTATGCTTATTATCTTATATATTTTTGGTTTGCATTAAAATCATCATGAAATTAAATAATAGGCATGTTCAAAATATGTTGTAACTAGTCACTATAAAAAACATAAAGGTATGAAACAATTTATGCATTAAGACCAATTAAACACATATACAAGTAGTAGGTCCTAACTACTTGATTCTCTTCATAACATAACCCAATGTATCCTCTATTATCGATACTTACCATATGAATAGAAGGAACTATAAATTTATAACTTTGATATGTTAGTGTTAAACATAGAGGTTTGGAACATGAATGTAATTATATAAAAATAAATAAAAAATAACATAACATCAACATATATGTGAAATAAAGTACAACTCTCAAACTTATTATTAGAAATTTGATCCCTTGAAATTTGCTAAGTTTTAGAATGGATATTGTCTAAGGTGAAAAAGAAACATAATTAAATAGTACTAGTGCATTTGCAACTTTACCATAGGATCTATTAAACTTGAAATATTTGTATCAAAGTGATTATACATACCAAAGTATGGGATGAATTAATGTCTATGAGAGAACACATTTATAGTTTTTTCATTAACATATATGACTAGTCAAAATATTTGAGCTATAGTTTTAGAGAGATACCAAAAATTGTGTTAGCTCAAGCAATTAATATTAATAATTCTCAAAGCACTATTTTATACTGTGAAATTTATATTTGTTGACTCAATAAAATGAATCCAATTATATAAATAATTTAAATAATAGAAAATTATATCATCCTTCCTACTTATGTAAAAATTTATAACTTTGATGAGCATAGTACTTTCCATGAAGGAAGAAACACAATTTTAAACTTACTATTAATTCATGTTATCAATTTGTTCTAAATATTATATGGGTGAATAAAATTTCTAATATGCTAAGATTAATTTATAGTGTGTTAGAAGAGTTCTCATTGAATAGAATTTATAGTATTCTTATAAACAACAGATAAGAAACCTTATGAAAAAGTCATTGTAAAATATAAATCTTATTGAATCTTGATGATTCATAAAATATTTAATTTTCATTCAAATATCTTGATAATATCATCCATATTGATATGTAGTTTACTAATATAGTGGTGGAGATGAAAACTAAATAACTTAGCTAGTAACTTATTGAGTTATAATAAGAACATAAAATATAAATTAATCACTAATAACCTATTATGCATTCAAAGATAAATAAATATTAAATAATTATATTAATGGAATGTAGAATGAACAAGTATGGCATATATGTGTGCACATACCTAGAAGGTTGAGAACAAATATTCACATGATCAAATATGGGAAAAGTCCTTGAACTTGTTTTCCTATACTCAAATGTCACTTTTCCTATCCATTTTGACCTTTGGGGTCAAATGATCACACATATAATATTACAAAAAAGGAATTAAAAATGGATACAATTTGTCAAATTTTACAACTTTGGAAAAAAATCATGTTTCATCCTCTTATAGGTGTTTCGTTTTGATTTCCAAATGTGCATGTTATTGATGAGTCTACTTACATGGCATGAGCCCTTGGAGACTTGTATGTAATGCTATGGTAAGTGGAAAATGTTCCATGAGGTACAAAGGCTCATCTCACAACATGGTCTATGTTGTATGACTCTTTTTTGTTTGTAAAATCAAGGTGATCCAATCAAGTTTACCATCCTGAGGAGACTTATGATGTAATTTTAGATCATGGATCAAAATCCAAGCATGATTAAACTTGGTGTTGATTTTTTCACAAGTTATAAGAATACCGATTGGCATGTAACATGAATCAAGCCTACATAGCTTTTCTAAGGCAACCAAGGTGAAACTATATATTGACTTAATATGCTTGGATTATTCACCCTTTATTATTTACAAATGATTACCCCCATCACATATTAGCTTAGTCATGAGAACTAAAATTGAAGTTCATTAATATTTTTTCACTCATCCCAATCAAAGTATTATCCTACTTTTAACTACTCTATAGTCATATATGTGACTTGGAAGGTTCATATAGTTGAAGTTGAAAATATTTAATCCTTTAACACTACCTACATTAGGTTTTTCACATAGGTCCATGTCTAAAAGAAAAATAACTCAAAAATTATAAAGGAAGAGATATATAGGTGTTGGTACCATAGACACCTAAAGAATAGTAAACCTAAAATGGTCTAAATGATGTTAAATTGGTATCACACAAGTAGGTTTATGGTTATGCATAAGTTAGATATAAAATTTAATAGTAAAATTAGAAATTAAATAATGTGAAAATTAGAAATTTAATGATGTTAAATGAGTAGCACACTTGTAAAATAAATTTGAACTCAGAAAGTGGATCTAGTATTTGCATGTGAAAACAAACCTATGTGTAAAATATGAATAAAATAATGTTTGATATGATGTTTTCTTTGTCTTTTAATTATTTTCATGTTATAGGATAAGGAAAAAGGATAAATTCTTGAGTTAGGTATAAAAATTTACACTACATATCATGAATTATTTAATCAAACCCCACACATCTATAGTTTAATGTAAATGGAATGTTGAATGGGGAATACGGCCTCCTCTTCACTTGATATGATGATGTCATCATGTAGTAAATCTAGTTTGGTACTAGGGGTACTAATTAATATAGTGATTTTTTTCAATTTTAAGATAAAATAATCCTTAGGTGTATGATGTATGATTAATAGAAGCTTGCATTGGAGAAAGAGGAGTATTTCTCTTATTTGTGAGTTTTAAAGCTTTGTTTGTGAGTGTCCACCTTAGAATAAAACCTTGGTAAATGGCTTAGGATGACATATTATATGAAACAATTTCAAGGATAGGATACATATTTATGAGAGTCATGTATCATAGGTAGAAAAATTAATCATAGTTTGAGGAATCTATCAAATTTATGTCAAACCCATAAATGTAGATGAGAAAGATTTGAAGGTCGTTAAATAAGTCCTAGACACATTTTTCCATTAGAAAAAGACTATAAAATTTATCTTAGGAGGAATAATTTCATAGAACAAGATGAATGATAGTAATGAATTTTAGATAAAGGCACATGTCTAGAAATAAATAAATATATCAAATTTTGAATACATGTAGATAGCTTAAGGAGCTAGAGAGATGTTGGTGTGGGGTAGGAATGTATAGAAGTTAGTCAATGTATGGAAGTGGAAAGACTGATCAAATTTTGATAAAAGGCATAAATAATAAAGTTATTTTACCAAAATTATTTTTCTACATAATTTATCTACTTTAATTTATATATGTGAGTGATGCATGTATGTATCAAATTAAGAAAGAAATTAATTTAAGAACATATCTTTAATTACCTAGATAAAGATATTTATATCAAATGATTCTCAAGATAAGTATCATTTAACATTAACTCTAATGTCTGGTATACCTATCAATAATGGCCAATTCCCAATAAGTATTTAATCTATAATCAATTTAATGCAAGTAAGATGCTAAAAACATAATTTAAGATGTTAAAATACACATTTTAAATAGGATCAAAGGTATAAATAAACATATTTATATGTGAACCAAAGTTTTATAAAACTTCCTATGGAAAGGAACTGAAGAAAATTTTAGATTCAATCATACTGCATTGGATAAAGTTTGTCTTCCAAAATCTAATGGAGGTCTTGACCTGAGAAGTATCAAATCCATGAACAGAGCCCTACATGAAAAAATAGGTTGGCATCTGATGAAGGAGAATGGGGAATGGGAAAGAACCATAAAGGCCAAATACTTGGAAGGAGAGGAAGAGGATTTCTTCTTATGGGAAGAAGGCCATCATAATATATCTACCTTCTGGAAAGCCATATCCAACTGCAAGGACCTATTGAAGAAAGGAATCTTATGGAAAATTGGAAATGGTGAGAAAATTAAATTATGGGAAGATGCTTGGTTATCCCCCACTCCCCTCTCTACTCAGGGGATTTAGGTGGGATGGTATAGATAGTTCAAACAAAGATGGGGCTCTAAAATCAAATATTAATAGGAATTCAAGGATAAAAAAAAGTGATGGAAAGTTCTCCCTAGTGAGGATCTACCTTTGGAAGAGTCTTAGTATATTTAGAACCTCAACCTAACATTTAGATAGGTCCATATCCCCTACTTCCTAAAGGAGGATCACTTTATTTGGTATGCAGAAGATATTGGCTCGTACTTAGTGGCCATAGGCCATGCCATTGACCTAAACCTAAAGCAATTGACTCCCAAAGTCAATTTTTTTTTTCTTGTGGCACAAAAAAAATTTATGATAATTGGAAGCCTAGTTAAAAGGGGGATGATTGTCTCCAATAGGTGCCCAATTTGTTGAAGTGTGGAAGACTCTATTCACCACCTTTTCCTTGAATACCCTTTTAGCATGTCTCTTTTTAATGATTACTAAATTAAATTAAATTATTTTTTATTAAACCAAATAATATCCTAGACCTCATTGTATAATGGAATTCCCCTTGGAATATCTCTTCCCTAGTTTTCCTTCAGCACCTCTTTCTCCCCCATTGGTTATAGTGTATTTGGAAAATTTTCAATGATGATCTTTTTCTCAATAAAATATTTTAGCTAAAAAATGTCTTCCCCCACATCTACCAGAGGACTAAAAAAAATTGGAAAGATTTCCCTCCCAAGGATAAATATTTCACCCCCTCCAAACTTGCTTATTCTAAAAACCTAGGACATCTAACAAGTCTTTTTCTCTTCCTCAAAATATTTAGTATTTAAACACACCAAATGGAAAGTTCCTTTAGAAGGCTAGGTGAAACTAAATTTTGATGGTGTCTCTAAGGGAAATGTAGGCCCTACAGGGAGAGGTTGTACTGTAAGTAAATCCAAAGGGTAGATGTTGGCTACATATGTGAGTCTAATATGAACCCAAATGAATCACCTAGCCAAGGCTAAGGCTTCCCTATAGGGTATACAATTGGTAATAATCATCAACCACAACAAGATCATTATCAAGGGTGAATCATTGAATATATTAAATGCTTTGGAAGAAAATAATAAACCCTCACACACCATTAATTTCATAATTGAAGATGATAAACATCTCCTTAAGGTTTTACCTCACTTCCAACTCACTCACACCTACAAGGAAGGAAACAAGATGGCCAACCTCCTTGCTAGATTTGGAGTCAACCTCCACCTTTTAACTAACTATTAGGATGAAATAAGCATCTCATATAATGTTATAAATTCTATACATGTTAAATGTACTAAGACAAGTTTAAAAAATGATGTATTTGCATGTATATGACCTCACCTCAAAGGGATGGATCTCAATTAGATAGATTCACAATTATTCCAAAGAAAGGGGTTTTAATTATTTTTATGAGCCCCTAATGAGACTTCCAAAACACTTATGATATTTTCAAATTCATCCATTCCAAAATCTTCTCCCCACCCATTTCAGCTCTACACACGCAGTCTCCATGGGAGGTGATAGGGATAGGATGGAACCTACTTCTTGTAAGGAGGTCCATGAACTAAACAAAGTTTAGAATAAGATGAAAAAAGGGGGACTCATGGAATTAATGGAATGGGTTATGGAACATTAATGATGGGATTACCCATGATTTCATGGTTTCCCAGAACAAGTGGAAGGTGACCATCCATGGCATAACCATTAATGTCTTAGAAGAGTTCATTAGTGAAGCCATCAAATTTCCATGTACAGGCATGAAGGCCTTTAAAGACCAATTGAAAAATCAAGTGTCATTATAATAATTTTTTAGAACAAATGACTTTATATAGACAGATAAAAAAGGCTTTCCCCAAGTTGATCTTCCATGTTATTTTCCTTACATTTGACTTCAGATCCTGTGATACATGACACTAGAAGGTAAATATACACTTATTTTTTCCCACCACTTTCAAATTTAAATAATTTAATTGGGTATAAAATTAGTTTTCCCTACTTTTTTCTAAATTCCTTTGAGAGTACTATCCTACAACACCAAATGAATGCCACAAATCCCATCATGTATCACGTATTGATTCTCCTTCTAGTTAAACATGGCCAAGATTTCTATGGCTAGGAGGTCCCCCTTAGGGGTTACTCCTCTAGGGAGGACTCTTAAGAAGAACCCCTCATGGAGGATCCTACTGAGGGATCCCACCAGCTCTCTAATAACACCACCAAGATACTTTATCAGAATCCCTCATGATGATCTTCCACTTAAACTATTTATCCCAAAACCAAAACCCATTTTTGTAGAACTGGGAAACCCTATGAAGACAACTTGGAAAGGAAAAGCCATTATTATAGAAGAGCTGAAAAAGAACAAAATATAGCTTGATAATTTCAATTCAAAGGTCCAACAAGTAGGTTTGGGTTTGGGAAAATTAATTTAGGACTGGAATGCACTCCACAAATAAGCTAAATCCATAGTCTAAGATTTCATCCTTTCTAGGTAGCCCTCTCAATCCCCTACATTGTAATCACCAAAGGTTTTAAAATTCCCCCATCAAGGCTCCCCCAAAGTGAGTCTCCCCTAAGCAATCGCCCTTGTAGGCAAAAGGAAAAAGGTGCCCTAGAATGATCTTCCCTATAGAAGTGGATGAAGGCCCTAGGAACCACACTTAGGCTAAAATACCAAAATAAAAACAAATCATCCCTACAAAGGACATTATAGACATTGAAGACCCTCAGGTGGAACTTTCCTCTTAGTTCTATTTTAGTTTCCTGTTTTATGTTTTTATTCTATGTACTGTAACTTTTTTTTTTGGATTCTCAACCCTATTATTATCTTGTTGACTCTATTTTACTGCACTTTGGTGGTTCTAGGTCCCTATAAAACCTAGATTTAAAAAAAGTTTTGAACAACTTGAAAACTTGAAATTTTATTAGTTGATTAAAATTTTAAAGAAAGTTATGACAACTTATATGCTCAAGCAATGATAACTTTTAGAGTAATACCTACCAACTCAATCTACTTCTTGATTAATGAAGTAAATAATTTTACCAAAACATTTTTGTTAACACTATGTATCACTCGACGTATTCTTCTTATTTGAACCAAATATAGCTAGAATATATTTCCTCAAAAAAATATTTTACTCAAAAATACTTTTCTTAGAGAACTTTTTCTCAAACAAATTTTTTTTAGTTATTCATTTTACTTAAATTGGCTAATTACATCTCAATGACTTCTCAATTTTATTTGAAAAAATATTAAGGGTTATATTTTTAATTACCTCAATGTATGCCCCCCCCCCCACCATTTTAAGGTAAATATTTTAATAAATTTTCACCTAAAATCACTCATCTCAAAATACAAATTAAAACATAAAGTGTTATTATTTGTATAGTTGAATCACTATAAAATCCTTGAAAAATCATACAACACATTTATGAATCATAACGTATGATCATTAAAGCTCAATAGTAATGGAGATAGACATATAGTATGTCCAAATGAAACCACATAGTAAAAATAGCATTGTTTAATCTTAATGGGTAAGCCAATGAAATAAACCAACCCTAATGCAACTTTAAATGCACCATACATATATCTCATAGTATAGTATGACACAAAGGTGAAGAAAGATGATGAAAATGTGATATACCACAATGTTATAGCATAAGAAGTTTAATATCTTGAAAATTTAAATTCAAAGGTACCATGCCTCCAAATTTGAAGTGAGATATGGATAATGTGATATTCCCTGATTTAGAAAGGATGGATATAGGAAGGAAAATATAGAAATGATTAAAAAATAAGGATCACACATGGAAATAGGATAACTAAACATAAAAATAATAAAAAAAGCATCTTTTGACACAATAGATACATGGTAAGGACCATGTAAACATTGGTACTAACCAACTAAGCCATAAATAGTAATATGAATGATATGGATCATGGCACCACACATAGTATAGTAATAAAAATGATAAGGACCATGGTAAAAAACTTAGTAAATCAAAAAAATAAAACATACATCTTATTATATGACATGTAAGTTAGTAATGTGAAATAAATGGAGTCATAAGATATTGTTGATTCAAGTTTTACCCACCCAACATATGATAATTTTCCACCCACTTGTTTTAGATTTATAAAATTAAATCAAGCATGAGTTGTAGTTATGAATATTTTTTATTAACCAAGTTGGTGTAATAGTGGTTGATCAACTACAATTAATTTCTTAGTTCTACATCTCTCCTAAAAATTACATTATTTTAAAAAAATTCCAGGTAAAACATGCATATTTATAATGATGAACCCACACAAAAATAACTCATATTAAAAATAAATGTTATCTTTATTTATTTTCATGTAATTTTGGTGAGTTTCATCTAAAAACATGGTGTAATACCTATGATATTGGTATGGCATGTTATGGCATGGGGAAAATTTTCATGTGCTACAAAGTCTCATCTCAAAACATGATCTATAGGTAATAATTCATGGTTGTGTGGTAACTTCGAGATGCTCTGATCAATTTAAGAATAATTAAGATATTTATGATGAATTTTTATAATATGGAGAGAAATTACTCCATAAAAAACTTTGTGGTGAGCTTTTCAAAGTTTGACACAAAATGTAATAGCATACAACATAGTTCAAATCAAAACAGAGTGTCCCAGGCAACCAAAGTGAGAACATAGACTAACCTGACTATGCTTGGATCATTCACCTTTTATATGTATACATGATGGTCCCCATCACATATTTCATTAGGATTGGGAACTAAATTTGATTTTTATTAATATTTTTCACTCATCCTAATTTATCCATTATCTTTATCTTAACTACTCAAAATAAATTGCATGTGATATGGAAGGTTCAGGTAGTATTAGTTTCAAATATTTGATCCTTTGGTGTTTCCTACAATATATTTTACACACATGTATATGATGAAAAAAATAATTAACTCAAATATTATAGAAGAAGACACATATTGGTGGTGGTGTCATAAGCACCTAAATAATATTAACCTTTCAAATTGTAAACCTAAAATAGTGTAAAGGGTTCTAAATGGATAACACACAAGTACATTTATCATAAGGTAAATGTAATATTTAATAGTAAAATTAGTAATTTAAATTTGTAATAGTAACTAGAATTAATAAACAAGCATAAACTAAGTTAAAACAACAAAAAATGATCAATAAAAATATTGAATGTCATGAAACAGTCAGACTCGTGCAATAAATCTGAAATTTTTAACTAAATCTAGGTTATTCAAGTGAAAATAAATATTTGTAAAAAAATATTACTAGAAAAATGCCTGGTATGATGTCTTCTTTATATTTAACTTATTTTCCATTTTATAGGAGTAGGAAAAGGGAGACATAGTTAAGTTGGGTAGTCTAATTTCTAGTACATATTATGCATGCTTGAATCACACACCATATAGCTTTGATGTAGTCAAAATTGAATGTTGAGTATGATATATGACCTCCTCTTCACTATTTATCATGATGTAATCATGTATTAACCTTAATTTATCACAAGGGAATATGACACAATTATTTTGAATTTTTGATATGGAAGAATCCTCAAGTGTATAAGATATGCTCAATAAAAAGTTGGCTTGGAGGAAAAAGGATTATTTATCTTAGATGTTCCTTTCAAATATTTGTTTGTATGTGTTCACCTTATAATGAAACATGGATTATGATGGCTTATTATGTATTGGGATATCAAGGAGATGACACATTTATAGGCCAACCATGGATCATAGGTAAAAACATTAATCATATCTTAAAGAATCTATTATATAGATGTCAAATCCATAAAATAAGTGAGAAAGATTTATAAGTCATCTAATAAGTCCTATACACATATGTAAACAACATGTATTTTTTAATCTATCCTATGATGAATAAATGATCAAAATAGGAGTAATGATAAAATATATGTCAGATAAAATCACATGTCTAGAAATAGATAAATCTAGGTAAGTTTGAATGCATCTTAAGGCTTCTAGAGCTAGAGAGAAGTTGATGTGAGGCAGGAAATGTATATAAGGTAATCAACTATATTCAAGTCGACCAACTGATATAAAATGGATAAAATTCATGAACGATAATGGTCTTGTATAATATTTTGGTGTCTACATAATTCCCCTACTAATTGTGTATGTGAATGATGCATATATGCATCATAGTTAAAAAGTAAATAATCAAAGCACATACCTTAACTTACATATAAAATTATGGATGGATAAAATTATTATAAATATATTGATCCTTTAACATTAATTTAAAAACTATGTTATACCTATCAACAAGTTCCAATTTCTAATTTCTAATAAGCATTTAATTTATAATCAACTCAATACAAGTAAAATGTTGAAAAACACAATTGAAAATGTTAAAAAACATAATTTAAAGATAGTAAAAGGAAAAAATAGACATGTTTATATGTGAACCCAATTATGATAAAACTTTAATTTTATCAAGTACTTAAACTTTCATATTTAGTTACAACAACTTATATGCTAAAATAATTAGGACTTTCATGATAAGTCATACCAACTCAACCCAGTTCTTGATTAGGGAAGTACATAATTTTACTAAATTTTTTTTCTTGGCACCATGCACCTCTCATTTTCTTATTATTATCTTCCAAATGAAATTAACATATGTTTTCTCAAAAAAAATTCTATGCAAAATATTTTTTCTCAAATCACTTTTCCTCAAACACTTTTTTCTCAATCATTCATTTTACTCAAATTGGCTAAATAAAACTCAATGACGTCTTAATTTTTCTCCCTTAAAAAAATTATAAAGATTTTTTTAAAATTCCTTGATGTGTGCATCCATTTTTGAGGTGATGGGATGGATAAATTTTCACCTCAAATAAATCATCTTAAAATAAATAATTAAAAACACAATGTGTTTTAAATTATATTAGCCAAGCACTAGAAAATCCTTGAAAAATCATATAACATATTTATAAATAATAATTTATGATAATATAAGTTTAAAAGTTACATATATATATATATATATATATACATATATATATATATATATACATATATATATATACATATATATACATATACATATATATACATATATATATATACATATATATATATATACATATATATACATACATATATATACATACATATATATAAATACATATACATACATACATACATATACATATGTGTGTGTGTGTATGTATATGTATGTATATATATATATATATACATATACATATGTATGTATATATATATATATGTATGTATATATATATATATATATGTATATATATATATATATGTATATATATATATATATATACATATACATATACATATGTATATATATATATATATATATATATATATATATATATATATATGTATATATATATATATATGTGTGTGTGTATATATATATATATATATATATATGTGTATATATATTTCAAAATGATACATCATAGAAAGGATAATATTATTTAAATTAACAGGTAACGAAGGAAAAATAAACATTGCCAAATATTTTTTTTATGTGCATAATATATATATGTCATAGTATATCTCAAGGAAAAAAATAATTGGTATGATGCCACAAAGGTGAATAAATATGTGGAAAATGTGATATTACCTAATTCCATATCATAGGAAATATAATATCATGTAAATCTCAATTCAAGGTTACCATGTCCCTAAAGGTGAAGTAAGATAGGGATAATGTGATATGCCCTAATGTAGCAAGGATGGCTCTAGGAAGTAAATTAAAACAATGATGCAAAAAACTATTATACATGTCCTAATGAGTGACATATATAACAATACAAAAACATAATCATCTCCATACCCCCCCCCTACACTCCCACCCCTACCCTCAATAGATGTATAGTAAGGATAATTTTAACCTAGGCACCAAATAAATAATCCATTAATAGTAATATGAATGATATGGATCATGGAACCACATATAGTATATTAATAAGGATGATAACTAAAATGGTAACTAACATAATAAATTACAAGAATTGTACACACATGTTATTAGATGGCATGTAAATTAGTCATGTAATATGCAAGGACACAACTCATAAGACATGACAAACATGAAAATACAAAAGGATCCTATAAAAATAATGGAACAAAAATATGAAAAATCCCACATAATAAATCATTAAACACATAAAATAAATATTAAATATAGTAGTGACAATGTTAAAACATTTGTAATGTAACCAATGTAGTAATTATATCCATGTAAACACAAACTATGTATATATTATCAAGATATATTTAATGAAATTATATTAACATGATAAATGTAAATCACATAAATATAACACCATATGTAAAACCACTATGATAACATGTACCCAATATATAGAGTTGATAGGAACACTTTCCATAAAACATCTAAAAGTACATAATCATATATAACTTATATATATTTTTTAACACCCTATTAAATAAATATCATGAGAAGCATGTGTAAAATTTTTGGAGATTTAAACCTTTCCCATAGGTATAAAAACATAATATTTATCAATCAAATCACTAGTAAATATAGTATTTTCCATTTTTATTTTTGATAATGTTTTAGCATTTTTTCAAGATTTTAGAAGAAAGATAACATGTCAAAGGAGAAGCACATATGTGAAATAAATAGTAATAAATAGAAATATCAATCCAAAAAAAAATACATCCAAAGAGGCACAAAAATATATGAATAAGAAGATGGGCATTATGACCAACCTAAAACTTCCCTCGTAACTCAATGCAATACTAGGGTAGAAGTCCCCGATACAAAAATGTTGTCATAATCAGGGAATATGTGAGAGTATTTTAGATTGGTATCAATAAAAAAATGAGAAATAAAGGGCCAAATAAAAATATAAATAAACATTAACCAAAGAGACAAAATAATATTGACACAATGGAAGGTAAGTGCCCAGATCAATCAAGAATATGGAATCATAAAACAAAAAAATAAATGGAAGAAATCACATGATAGAGAAGGACATATATATGAATCATGATGAAAATTAATGTATATAAATTCAAATTAATATGTATTGATAAGGAACAAGAGAGAGGATATCATGGCTACCTAATGATCAAGTCTCAGTTGTATCACTCAAAGTATGAAAAAAATAGTCATGAGATGTGTATTAACTAATATCATCATCCCAAGGAGAAAAATATGAATAATAAGCTTGAGGATCCACATGGACCTTCATAAAAACACACTTGATTATTTTTTTTATAAATAAGTACATCGATAAAATAGGTATCAATAAGTTATGAATCAATCTCCCTATGTATATGAGTATGTTCCATATGTTTGGAATATGGAATAGGAGGAGGTGAAATCATAGAATTTGTCACACTATATGGTAATATATAAAACTCAAACACATTCATAATTTATGGTGGTTTAATAGTAGTATGGATTACATCATGTTGAATGATATAATCCATTAAAATCCGCTGAGATAAATGCTCATGTGATCATCAAGTTTGAGTGTGTCTCTAACAAGTTATGTCATGAATATTATGTACCACATTAGTATTAAAAACTTGAGACAATGATGTAATGTATAATTTTTTTTCTTTAATTCACAGGCATCTAAGTAATAAATATAAGTGATTGATAATTTCGAAACATGGTCTAATAGAAAGAACACCATAACATAAGTCAATACGGAAATAAATCTGTTCAATCACTTGACATGACAAAAATACATTACAAATACCATAATTTCTAGCCACTACTAGGGTTAAACATCCCTCCTATTAGTATTTCACGTGAAAAAATGCATTAAAAAAAATTATTAGTCCAATATTTTTTGAAAATTCCACT
>JARHVA010001990.1:2162500-2252500 GCA_037957365.1 Torreya grandis | reverse complement strand
GATAACTTCTTACTTTTAGTATAGGTTTACCATTACCCAATGCACTGATTCCACAAGTTACTCAATTATCTTAATATGGTGGACCCATATAACTAACTAATGGGGATGTGTGACACATGTAAACATCTCCATTATCCCATACACATTAATATATCATATCCCTAGTACATAACATTCATTCTATCATTGACATGTTTTATCCCTGAAACATAAAAAGAAACCAAATAATGAGTGTGGCTCAAATCATTACATAATTGAATCCATGATCGATCATAAAACCACCCATATGTGATCTAGGTAGGTGATATCCATCGAATATTATTTCTAAATTCCCTTGTGGTACTCAAATTCCATTCATGATCATAATTATAGCTACTTGGTGTCCATGAATCATTATTCCTCTGTTTAGTCCATGTACCATAGTTTGTTGTGCTACTTTGATTCCATTTATGACCATAGTAGTTATTATTTCATGTATCTTCATAGTTATTTACCCATTTATTACATCATCCATAGGCTATTTATCTACTCTAATTCCATACCTAACCATAGTAATTTTTTTAGTTTTCCATGCATAGCCAAAGTTATTATTTTTATGATACACCCTCACATGGCTCCATGATTATTTCTTCTCATGATGATGTGGGTGTCTATATACCTCTAATTTTTTTGATACTTTGATCTTATCCACATTTTCTTATACCTTTTCCACATTTTCCTTTTTTGGTTCTTTTGTCCCTAGCTTAGATGAAGTGTTTTTTTATTATTATATTTTTTCTTCATCTATGTCATCATCTAAATCTTCTTCATGCTCTTCATCACCTTTTTCATGCTCTAACTTGATAGGTATTTGTGCCTTTTCAACTATGATATCCTGTAAAGTGGCATTCCTTTTCCTATACTAAAAATTTATAAACTTCTTATCGATATCATTATTGACTTTTCCTAATTTTTATAATCATGGATATATAAGAACTATATCTACACCATCCATATAAAAAGTATAAAAATATGAATACAAAACATATTTATCCATAGTGAGCTTCAAATATTAAAAAAATGGAATATTCTTACCATTTACTTGAGTTTCCTTGATTTTATTTGCTTGAACCTATATATTTTGTGCCACATCCATGTTGATGAGGTTATACTTGCTTCTAGGTTTTATGGACATGATGACCTTATTATTTTTAATGCATCAATGAAAATAAAAATTTGACTATGATTTACGTGAGGCCAAATTATTTTAACCTTTTCCATCCAATCATTCTTATTCCTCTTTGATATCCTCTACCTCTCCTTATGAACCATTTGTAGCCTCATCATAATTGCCATTATGATTTGTTTATTTCTCTTCTTCATCACATTCATGCTCCTCTTCATTTCCCTCATTTTATTTTGATATGTTTTATTCATCATCACCTGCATACTCTTCATCATGATTATTATCTTCCTCTTATTCATTATAATTTTATTTTATATCCGATCGATCTAGAAAAATTTGTTTCATTTCATCCCATGAATAATAACTTTGAGCATAGCTCAACTATTTAAACCAATGTTGTGCAGACCCAAAAAAAGAAAGACCAAAACCTTTTTTACATAAAAAATCTTGAAAATATATATCCTTAAAAATATCTATCATTATTTAGCTTTAATATGTTAGAAACAAGATGACTGAGAGGGGGGGCGAATCAATCTTCAAAAAAATTCATTAAATTCCACTTAACATCTATGAGCCTTTCAAACATGCATGTACATATTAGCAATCATAAGCAACAAAACATAAGATCATGAAATACATTAACATAAAGTATAAATGAAATCCTCTTGGGGAAAATAGCCCATTAATGAAGCAAATGTACTACTATCCTATAAGATAAACATCATTCTTTAGTTGAGCACCCACTCAACTTGAATCACCAACCCTAATATTTCAAGTACCAACTTAGCATTCTTTAGCTAAACACAAACCCCTAAAAGAGCACCAAACCCTAATTTACAAAGCACACACTTGGATTTATCAAGTTTTAACTTTCAAGGAGGCTAAGACACCCTAGATGAATCAACACCAACTCAACCACCTAATTGTTTGATCACCTTTAGAAATCTTTGTTGCTTATATAATAGATGATGATTTACTTTTTTAGCTATTTGCTCTATTCAGCCTCTCACATTGATATTCAATTTTTGTTCACTCATCTACCCCTCATCATGGATTAATTAGGTCTTTTGACCTTGACCATCTCTTAAAAAACTTATATTATATATTGATGATATCTCTACTAGTTTGCATGACCTCCTTCTTCTCACAAATTATCTATATCATTCACTCATTATAGTCTTCTCTTTCACTCTAATCACATTCTTTGTTTTCTCCTCTGAGTGCATATAAATAAATTGACCTAACTACATTGATTTTATACAATTCATTCAATCATATCCTTCCAGGTCAGATATTCATTCAAATTATTTAGGTCAAACATGAATAGGTATTAGCATATTAGAATTATAGATGCCTAAATCTGGCCATTGATAACCTTCAACTAGGATTTTGACCAATTTCCCATATAAGTGCATAATTTGGCCTAAAAATACTAAAAAACATTAAAAGTTTTGAAACTAACATATTCAAGTGCCAATTTCAGCCAAAGTATCCCTAAATGGGGCAATGAAATTTATGGGATAGCTAACTTTGATCAAATAATTTTGAGTAAAAATGCCAATTTTGCACTTGGGTGCTCTAGATTGTTCTCTTCTACCAAATTTATTTCACAAGACATGTGCCTTCTCTATTTGGTGTTGACATCATCCTAAATGGGATAATGGATCCAATGCATCTAAAATCACATCCTAATTCCAATCTAGTCAAATTTTGGGCCAATAACAAGGCATTTTGATCAATTTGAGTAATTTGTAAATAAAGAGCCAAGGTTTACATCAAAGTGATTAATCATACTTAAGAGATAATTAAACCAAATTGGAGCCTAATTAATTATTGCATGGATCTTTTTGAATAATTGTTTTTATAAATGAATATTAAATATTTGCATCATCAAAGTCACATCATTTCTTGGGAAGACATTCGTAAGCCATAAATGCCACAAATATATGAATTCATGCCTCCCATGCCTCATCAAGGCCTGTTCATGCCTATTTAATGCCCATCTATCCCAAATATTAATGTGGATATTTTTAGATTGAATTTCATATTTGGATTTATTCATGGCCACACATTTTAATCTTGATATGGATGGTCATGGTTGATCCTCAAACCATTACAAAAATATATAAATAGGAGGTCTTGCCTATTGAATTTGAAGCACTCATATGACAAAGTTATAATGTTGAATTCATTCCAAATCTTTATGCAAATTAGTGTTCTAATGCTAAAATAGTGAGCCAAGTTGAGCCAAGCCAAGCTAAAGCCACACAATTTGTCAAGGAGAGATAGAGGTAGCCAAGCTTCTATTGATGCAGACTTCATGAGCACAAACTGAGAAAGCCACTACAACAAGCATTTTAGAGCATCCAAGGAAGGTGAAGGAAGCTCTTTCTTCCATGTTTTAGTTGTGTTTCCATTTTTTTTGTTAACTAAGCTCTCCCTATCAACTAGGCTTAGAAATGTGAAGCTAGTGTGTTTATTTTGTTTTGCTTTTATTTTGGGACTAACACAATACTAACCATCCTCTCTTGAGTCAAAGTCCTAGTTCACATAATGGCACGCTCAGTGTCTAGCCTAAAAAATTTTGTCATAAAGCTCTTTTAGTTGACTTACTAATCCTTTCCATGCATGATCTTGGAGTGAGGGGGCCAAAAGGAGTGAAAATTTAAGTTAATTTTCCATTTTTATTGAAACATTTTTGTTCTTGTAAAACTCATTTTTGCTCTCTCTTATGATATCATGGCTCACACAATAGAAATTTTATGTATACAAAATCATTGTTTTTAAAATAGTGATTTTGTAGACTAAAATAATGATATCATCATCCAAAATAGTGATATTATCCTTTTGGGCAGCAATATCATTCTTTTGAAAAGTGGTTTCATTTTATTGGGTAGTGATTTCATCATTTTGCGAAGCAATTTTGCATAACAAAAATTTCATCAACTGAATGATGATTTTTTGTGTTTATGTTTTCTAGTTGGTAAACAACATTTTTATTTGATAGTAGTGATATTATTCATCCATGTAGAAATTTTATAGGTAAATAATGATATTGTGTTTTTGGTTTGATCTAACCCAAAATAGTGAGATTATTGGCTGAAAATATGATTTTACAGGGAAACAACAGGATTGATTATGTAAGTTTGATTTCAAAATAGACAGTTTATTTTGATAAGTTACTTCACTCATTTACAAATTAGTTTTAAATATAAAGGGAACTCTAACTTTTTCATTGTAGGATCAAGCTTGGAATTGTTAAAACATGCTTTTTAGACCTTTTTGAAAGTTTAAAATGGATTAGGAACCTTATTTTTGGTGCTTAACAAATAATTATATGTTTAGGTAAATATTTGGACAAATTTTTCTTTCAAAGTTACAACTTAAGACCAAGGAGTCAAAATAACACCACCTAATCATTTATTCAGGGCTTAAAATTGAACAAACTTGTCAAATTTTATCTTCAATGGTTGTTTAAACATAGAATTTATTTTTGGGAAAAAGGAGGATGGTGTGTGTATGCTCTTATATTTTTCCCATTTAGGGAACCCTTAGAATCAAAAGCATTATCCTTATTACAATCATGCCTAAGTCTAAGGCAGAGAAAGAATGTCATCTAAAGCACTTCCCAAAACCTTGCAATAGTTTGGGTGATCTTGAAAATGAACCTAAAGTCTTTCTCTTATGTCTTTTATTTCATTGCATCTTGTCTTGTGAGGGGGAATTCATCACCTCCCACAAGTTCTTTAGGGAATCTTTGATCCAAAGTTTCATCTCCCATCACTGACTTTAACCATTCCCACTAGGATTAGAGATTTTAGTGGTTAAACCACCTTCTAGTGTTAGATTTGCATACAAGACATATCTACACTTTGAACATCACACTACACTGAGCAAGCAATAGATGTAGTGGTTGAAAAAATGACTACACATTTTTTCAAAAAGTCAGGTGTTGTGGACACCCAATTACACACTTTTATTTTGCATCATGATGTGAAAGTCATTGTGTAATTGATTCACATAGAAACATTTGAAAACTTGCTAGTTTAGTCAACCCCACATTGTCATACCCTTTCTAATATTTAGATGATTATACTTAGAGTATTTTGGTCATTTTTGCTTGGTATGTTTTGAGACCAAAAACCTAATTATATATTTATAACCATGTCAAAACCATGTATTTGAGTTGAGGAGGGTAGAGTTATGATACCAAAATATGTCAAACCATTTTGCCTTTGAGTATTTTAAAACATAGCATTGATCACATCATTTGAGCATGCTTACATTGTTAGGTTGTTCAGTTTCTTTTGAGACTTATTTATCATTGTATTAAAAACCTAATATTTCAAACCATGTCATTTATACCATTTGGACCTTGTTTATGATAGTACCTTATTTATGCACTGTCATGATATCTAATCTTGTTTATTTTGTTTGGTCAAAACCTAGTTTTCAATGTTACATTTTCAATTAACATTGTCATGTTTGGATTCAAACATTGATTGATTGATGTTTAGACCTCAATTCATGGGGTTGATACATAGATCTTTCTCTTTTGGGTTACATAACTTTAGTTAATCAATTACCCAATTTTGAAAACTATTGATGGTTTGTTTATTCAAAGCCTATCCTCAAAACCATTTACGACTTTATTTTGGAGAACACATCCTTTATCTAAGAGCCTTTTGCCTTATGCCTTATACCAACTAATAATGTTTATCTCCAAACTTGTTAAATTAAATCAAATCACATCATGCCTTTATTTCAACCCTAGCTTTTGATGCCATTTGGCCAAAATTCTTAGCATAGCCTATTTGAGCCTAGTTTTTGACTCTACGTTTGGAAAAAAATACCTATCAACTCTTTTTCCTTTTCCTAGTTTAGACCTTGTTTAGAAAACTTTGAACTAGACCTTTGACATGCTAGTTTTTATTTAGAGCTTGACCTTTTATGCATATGACATTTGATGTTAGGCATTTGACGTTAGACTATTTTATGCCAAATCTTAACACAAACCACTTTGGAGATACAAATCCATGATCAAATTATTGTTTAGAGATACAAATCCACTTTCAACCAAGTTAGATCTAGTTTGAACCATTTATTCTTTGGACATAGTTTTTTTAGAGTTTGTATAACTCTAAGCCTTTTTATTTCAAAACTTTCATCATTTATGTAGATATGTCTAGTTACGCTTATGGTGGAGTCATGTACAATTTGAGTTATGATAGAATGACCACACAAAATGACTTTTATGGCTTTAGTCAAGACCCCAATGATGATAATATGTTTTGTGAGACATATTTCTATCCACCCCATAATAATCATTCATGGGAAAAAAGTCATGAACTAGCTCATGATCCAACTCAAGACCTTGATTAGTATGAAGAGGCTTTTGAGGAGGAATTTAAGGACCCAACTATAGATAACATTGTTTGGGATATGGATCTATACCCTCTTTACAATAATCATTACACAAAACATATTCAAGAGATAGATTATGATATAACTCAAGATTGGGATGATATGGATTATGAGGAGGACTTAGATGTATTGGCTTGTGTGAGAAATCAAGGTCCAAAATAACCCATTACCATTCCAAGACCTCATAATTTGGCTTGTGTGAGAAATCAATCTCCAAAACACCCCTTCATCATTTTAGGACCTTGTCCTTTAGATTGTACAAACAACCAAGCCCCATATCACCCTATTATTACCATCTCAGAACTTCATCCTTTGGATTATGTGAGAAATCAAGCTCCAAAATACCCTACCATTGTCCAATCATAGGCTATTCCTTATCAAATACTAATCCCATCCAAACCTTAATCGATCTAATCATTAGAAGACCAAGCTATGTTCAAAATTGGTATTTTACAACTCATTAGAAATTAAGACCAAAAGAACCAATCAATCTGAGATGATTTTATTGAACCAACCATCTATGCTAAGTCAACCTATGATGAATCACCTTTCAATCCTATACCAGTTATCAAGGATTCTCACTCTAATGAGCCAATTTTTGTTGAGACACTTCTTAATGATTATAACCACCTTTGGGTAAATCATTACCTCGACCATATGCCTATTTTTCAACAACCTCCTATTGACAAGTCAGTCTCTAAACAGTTGTCTCTTGTCCTTTTTCACATCCTAGAGGAGTCCCACTTTGAAAAACCATTTTTTTAGGGCCCACCATGCCATTATAGGACATTACTTGTACAATACCAAGCAATTAACAAGACATCATTGTAATAGAGTACCCATTAGATGAAGAATTTGAATTAGAGTCAGGTTTTATTCTTGAACTGACATTAGATTTTACATTAGAATCAAAATCAACTTTAGTTTCAACATCAGATTCAAAGTCCATTGAGTCAAAATTAGACTCAAAAATAGAATACATTCACAACTATTATAATATTGGTTATGCATGCCTCATACATCAATTTGAATACATTTGTGATCCTTTAATAGTTTTTTGAAGGCTTTTAAGGAAGAAGTGGAAGTTTCCAGAGACTAGTTCAAGGAGAAGGCTTAAGTGGATGAACCAAGGAGGCCACCTAAACCATTGAAACAGTAAACCTTTCACATCCCCATGGATGTCAAATTCAAGCTATTGAAATATCTATTGATTTTCAAAAGTGGCACAAAACTTGAAAGCAAACTCAGTACCCAACTGAAGAAGGAGCCAAAAAGGCCAAAAAATGCGGGAAGGATAGCCCAAGGGCTCAAACTACAATAGGAAAGAGGGAAAGACTAGAAATATCTATGCTAGAGTTATTCCAGTAGGTGGAACAGTCCACCAAGTAGATATTTGAACTTGTAAACATTGAAGGCACGGCCTATGTCTCCCTTGGAGTAAAGTCGAAGTGGAAAACTATGCAGACATCAGGTGATAGGTTAGATGACTCAGGCCTAGGAGAAGACATTTGAGATGAATTGACATGCCATAATTAAGGCAGCTACCCTGTTCTAGCATGGGTTCTTTGACAAAACTAAAAATGTATTCAAGGAATTGAATGTAACATGGGCCATTCCATGGAATAAAGTACCAAGCCTTTCTTGGTTGCTATATATTGTATTCTCTTACTTTATGCAAGGGATATTTTTCCATTATGGAAGCAAAACTCTGCCAAAATTGAGAGGCAATTACTAAGACTTTGAGCTCAAATTGTTGATCATATTTCTTTGTTTGAATGATAAAGCAGGTTACTTTCAGACTCTATGCTATTATAGCTTGTGTCATTTAGGGGATTGTTCTTATGTCTATTTCCTAAATGTGTTCTTGTCCATTTTAATTAAATAAGCATGACTAGTGGAAGTAATCAGGAAGGTGTCCTAAATCCAACTGTGGGAGACTTTGTGATGTTATAATTACTTTAGTGTGTTTGTCTATGTTTTATTTTTGTGTAAAACAACTTGGGATGACTTTTTGCCCTCATTGTCCCTCATATTTCACTCTTGGGAAGTCGAGGTGGAAACCTTGTGCTACATCTCTGTCTGCTAGTACTACACCCTTTGTTATTAGTTACTTTTTACCCACCAAAAAGAACTCTAGCTATTTGTTGTAAGACCACTTCTGAGAGAAGAGAAGTGCCTTCAGTGTTTCCACCTAGATTTCTCCTTTGTTTATGGACATCATCTCTAAACAAAGAGAGATGGATGGTGTTATCCTACCCCTGAGTCTTATTTCTACTTATATATATATAGTAAATAACTCCTCATATTTATAGGGAACCTCCCCTTGATGAGAGGACAGATTTGCCCACCTCTGATGTAGTAAACCTGCACATTTGGTTGACCAATCTCCCTTGCTATTGTTGAAGAGACCTATTTTGCTCATTAATTAGCTGGTGACAAAATATTCAACCAACAACATTCATTTGATGTAATTTCCAATAATTTTGTGTTACTAAGGAAAGAAACATATGAATAGTGTCCCATTTGGTTGTCGGCACAAATGTTTCCTCATAATCAATGCCTTCTTGTTGTGTATAACCTTTCTCAACAATCATTTCCTTATGTTTATCAATTTATCCATTTGATTTATACATTACCCTATAAACCCATTTGCATATGATGGTTTGAACATGTGGAGGAGGGTAAAAAAAAACCCAAGTATTATTGTTAATAATGGCATCATATTCATTTTGCATTGCATTTTGCCAAACATGTTCAATAGAAGCTTCCATAAAACTGGATGGTTCAATAAAAGAAGTAGTAAAAATCATAAAATAATTTACCTATTTATGACAGTTATTGTGACCTTTTATACCAACTTCATTTGATTTAAAGTTATAAAAACTACTTTGAGTGCATTTTGGATAATTATGTAAATTTTTTAATATCAAGAATACCAAATTTCTCTTCATGTACATTGTGGGGAGGAGGAATTAGAGAATTTTCAACATTTTCTAACTCATTATTTTGTGAAATACTCAAGGAAGAAGAAGAAATGGAAGGGATACTTGTCTCATATAATAATTTATGATATTTAGTTTCATTTTTCAATCCCTTAGTACATGTTTAAATCTTCATCTCTAACCTATCAAGTTTTGAGTCAATATCTGTAGTGTTCATATTACAAAATTCATCAAATATAACATCCCTATCCACTATAAATTTCCATGTATCTTGTGCAACAAATGATACTACTTTTTATTTTTTGAATACCTAAGAAAGATGAATTTTCTACTTTGAGGTTCCAACTTAGTTATGTGTTTATCATGAACTAAAGAAAATAAATGATATCAAATAAATTTAAAGTGTTTAAATTTTTGTTTAACCCATGCCAAGCCTCATATGGAGTTTTAACCAAAAGTGCACCTACAAGGGATCTATTTCTCATATACACTAAAGTACAAATGGATTTTTCCCAAAAGTTATCAATTTTTTTATAGTACAACATATCTTGAGTTGTGACCTCATAATTTATATTCATTCATTTATAAAATCCATTTTATTATGGATTATAATCATTATTATACTGTTTTTGGATTCCATGTTCCTTAAAATAATCCAAAAATTCATTTCAAGTATACTCACCACCATTATCTTAATGAAGAGTAGATATATGTGAACATGTTTCTTTTTCAACTAACTATAACCATTCAAAAAACTTAGTGAAAACCTTTGATTTTTTTCATAAAAACACCCAAGTTATCCTAGAAAAATCATCGATAAACAACACAAAATACATACACCCTCTAATGGATTGCTTTTTCATGTCACAAACATCATTATGAACTAACTAAAAACATGTTTTATCTTGCCATGAAGAACTCATAGGAAAATTTTCCCTATTTTATTTATCTAAAACATATGATTCACAAAGAATACTATCTTTAAAAATATTAGGAAAACCATTCACCATGCCATATTATTTTAAGTCCACCTAAGAGTGATCTCTCAAATGTCCATAATAAATATGCCACAAATATTGTGTAGACATTGTACTTGTAATTATATCAACAACTACTACTAGTTCCACTATTGGAGGAAGAACTTTGCAATGCAAATTAACCAAATTCACATCCTCATAACATGTATACATTGTTTTGTATCCATATTTGATTGAGTTAATATAAATGAGCCCATTTTCAAGGATAATTTGATAACCCTTATTATGAATAGTTACTAAGGAAAGAATATGTTTTATAAATATGATAACATACCAAACATTATCCAAGTATTTGATAAAACCATTAAGATGCAAAATTTGAATAAACCTAAGTTATTGTGGAGTAGGCATAGACTTATTGACCAAGGATACTAGAGTGAGAGATGTTTATAGAAAATTTCAAATGAAGTCTCACTTGAATGCCATGTTTTTGGATGTACATGTATCTAAAACACACACATCTTTTTGCTCATCTCTAGCTTCATATTACATATAAGTAATGTTCCCTAAATCAATGAATGTAGATTCATGAGAAACATTTTTTGATTCATCATATTCTTGGTAAACATATTGAATAGAGTTAGACGTAGATACTTTTTGTGGCCACTAAATCTTGATAAAAGGAATCCTACATTGAGAAGTAATGTGACAAAATATTCCACGTTTGTGGCATTGAATGTTTGATCCACCTTGACCTCTACCTATATATGAGTTGTGACCATGTACTTTATCACTCAGTTAATTTGAATGAGAATGGCTATATTATTGATTAGAATAGTTGATCTGATGATATATCTCTACCTCTATTTTTAGATATTCCTCCTCTATAACCTCTACCCCCTATCTAACTTTACTCTATAGTTGTGTTGACAAGAAGAGGAATAACTAGGCTTGGACTCTGTAACATGGTCTTCCTCAAATTTTTTAGATTTCTTGGGTAGAAAAAGGTCATACTGAATAAGAAATTCATCAAGTTTACCAAAATTTATGCCTATGATCTTGTCATAGAGATGAAACATTTCCACAAAGTTTCAATGCATCAGCTATAATGAGATTAGCATAAAATTTACCAAACCCAACCTTAGTATACTCAATATAAATATTATTCAACTTTGACATGTAATATCCTATAAAACCATCTTCCTCAAATGACAAAGTAAACAAATACATTTGTATATCTATGTTCTTATGCTTGGAATTTTTATTGTACAAATAAAAAAAAAGTATTGTATTCAATGTAACTATGGGGAGAGTTTTTAATATGAATGTAAGTATCTCTAGTGTAATATCAATTGATTAATTCTAGGGATTTAAAATCACACATTAAAAATATAAAGTTTAGTATGTTCTATAGGCAACATAGGATTTTCATTACTCACAACATCCCATAATTCATTGAAAACTAATGATGATTATAATAAATGCTTCCAATCAATGTAATTGACAATCATTAAAAGATCACTATTTGAAAGAAAATTTTAAATTATTGACATTTTTAAATGAAAGTAAATGTGAAAAATGAAAAATGAACACACTCACAATAACACTTGGAACAAAATAATGCTTCTACTTGGGTTTTCACTTACCTCCACATAGATAAAAAGAAATATTTTTCATGGGTTTTTCACTTAACCTCATCAAAAATAAAAAATTTGCACCTTTATTTCACTAATTACACCCTTATTGCACTAAATAAATAAATATTCATTTTAAACCCATTATTTCTCACATTTTTACACTATTTATGCCCTTTACAATATGCAAAGCATGCATTTAATTATAAAAAAGATTAAAAAATGGAATATGCCTCCAAAATAGAATATATACCAAATACGAACATTGACCAAAAAGAGGATTTGAACTTTGGATCTCCAACTTCTAAGGTTTATACAAAATAATCCTTTCCAATTGCTCTATGAGGATTTATAATACATAGAGAGATAAATTTATATTTAAACCTTATTTTGTTCTCTATGGAAGTAAAAAAAATACTTTTCCAAGTTAAAAATTAATTCATCCATGAAAACCTTTGAAAATAGATAAAGCTCTTTATTTTTGTGGGACCCCCCAAACCCTAAAATTTGATCAAACTATATCAATTTTTTTGAAAATGAAACTTTATTTTTTCATATATTATTCCAATTCCATGCTTGAACAATACGTCATGGCTACTCAAAAAAATTCCTATGACCTTTCCCATGTCATATAGGATTTTACAAATCCATACAAGGTCATACTACTCGGATTTTAATATGATCCAATTTTCTAGAGGAGGATTTTATGAAAAAATTATGATGTATGGAATTTTAGGGATGCCATGGGATCCGTACATGTGAAAAAAATAGGCCATACCACTCAAATAAGTGGTTTTGAAAGATTTTATCATTTTTTGAATCAGATTATTGGCATGTATAATCTCAAACTGATAGCAATATTCAACATTTTCATTTCAATTTTATTCCATAAAATTTTGGAGGCCATGACACATTTTAATAAGGGTTTTCCATCTTGAAAAGGTCATACAAATTATTTTTTGGGCATAATTTTAAGAATTTGGTTTAAAAAAATTACTTCTACAATATTAAAGAAGCTTCAAAATGGAGGATCATGCTTTTCCAGAATAATTATTTTTTATTCTTCTCCAGATGTATATACAAATAAAATAAAATATCAATGTATTTAATTCATATATCCAATCACAAGCTATGATATATAAATAAAATGTATTTGAAAAATTAACCATTGGAATATTTTTTCAAATTTGACATAGGTGTTTAATAAATGGCATACCTTATTCTTTCAATAAACTTGTTCACTACAAAATTGATTTCACATGATCCTTATTTATCCAATCACATGAATTTTAATTTCACCTCTTCTTTTACCGGAGTTAACCATGATCTGATACCATTGATGACATTTGAATCACATAAACTATTAAAATTAACCATAGGGTAAATCTTGTGTCTAAAGTAGGTAACCCATAATAATATTATTAATAATCAAAATAGATACATATAAAAGGGTGACAATATGTCATTCACCCTTTTACACACCCAAACATGAATATATAGGTTTTCACCTTATGATCAGTTAAAAAAAAAATTAACTATGTAATGAACTCTCTATGGGAATGTAAACCATAAGATAGTTTTATTATTAACAAAAAACATAAAATCAACCTAAGTAAATATAAATAAGTTTATTTAAGGGGTTTTATTTATAAAATATGCATGTCCCTTATCAAATTTATTTATTTATCTAACAAACCTAAAATATAGTTAATAATTTTGAATAAGTCTTAACATGGTGAGGGAAAATGCATCCCAACTATGTAATATAAGTGACAAGGCCTTAAAGGCTATCAATGACATGATGTTTTCATATGATTGAATAAAAACTTGTCATGGAAAATTCAAGCCTACATAAGGTGATTATAAGTTTGCTTATAATGTGAGTGAGAAAGATATAGGGTTGATAAATTATAGGGTGCAACCAGTAGTGGACCTTGGGTTATATTCAATTCACTAGTAAAATTTGGCAAATAAATGACTACATGATTAAAAATTTTAATCACAACAACTAGAAATGTCTAAATTCTACTAATTTTTTGAAACTTAGCTATAAATGAGTAAATAAATGACTAATTTGGTCATCAACCTTAAAATTATTTAGTCATACAAATAAAAATGACTAAATAGTTACTCATGAAAATATAAATTAGATGAAATTTTAATAAAAATATTTCTAGCAGGAGTGTATTGTACACAATTCATTATTCATTGAATATTTACTCATTTCATTAGTTGGTAATTAGCCTGGAAGTAAGGCATTTTGGGTTATAGCAACTACTTGCATGGGTGATAAAGCTTATTTGGAGAGTACTTGAAGACTTTTGAAAAGGTGGGCAAGGAATTTGGAGTTTGCTACAGATAATTTGAAGTTGGTGAGGCCCTCTAAAATGAATTCAAACTTGGGGATGCCCTATTTAGTAAATTTAGAGGTAATTCAAAACCCTCATTACATTAAATACAAAATATATAGCTTTCTGATTGGCAACTTACATTAGTTACATAGGCAACTAAGTACCAAAACCATACAAGCAATTTAGGGTTTAGGGGACTATTTTTTCATTAGTTTCCTCTATGCATTTTTGAGCATATGTGAATTGAACTTGTAACTCAAGTGAAACACCACCCTCTTCTATTCATTGAAATAATTCCATATCCTTAAAGTGCACAGAAAAAACTATAGAATTAACACTAGGGATTTTATTTATGAATTCAACCCAAATGCCATTTCCTAATGCCTCTATAAATGTTTGTTGAGCCAACTCTAGTCCATCATGCTCAACATGAAGAACCCCAATGTTGTTTAATAATTCAATGGGTACTTATTCTCTTCTCTTCTTTAGAAGATACTTTACTATCTTAAGAGAATTTGAGGCTGCATTGGGATCTGACGATATTAATAACTCACCCATATTGATAAATGCATGGGCATCATGTGGATCTATGAGAGTTTCCTTTCTTAAAATTTCCAAAGCCTTCTCTTCCTAACTTGGATAAGCATATATATGGCCTACAACTTTCAAGATCTCACATTTCTTAGGGTGGACCTCTAGAGCCTTTTCAAAATTTAAGAGAGAACTCTTAAGATCTCCTAGCTTCAATTAAACCTATCATGTGGCCTCTAGCATTCCATAACTGATTCCATGTAGTATCTACTAGTGGTTTCATAATCACCTTTACTATGATAAGATCATGCAAGATTATAATATGAATTAGATTTCATGATAGGGTGGTTAGTTGAAACAAGAGCTATCTAAGTCAACTATTCCCCAAGAAAATACTAACCTATGAAGAAAAATTATTTGCTAAATGATTAAATGTTGTTGCACAATGTAGGTATAATTGAAAGTCTCTATGCATCTTTTCCATTCCTTTATGAACACTACCTTTTTCACTAACTATGATAATTCTAAAAGTAAAAAATGCACAAAACTAACCTCATAGATTTATATAGAGGTAGAACATCATTTCTTAATTCCTCTAAAAACATTTGTTGAGCCAAATCTAGTTCATCATGCTCAAAATGAATAACCCTAATGTTGTTTAACAATTCAATGAGTACTTCTTCTCTGTTCTTATTTAAAAGAGACTTTGGTGTCTTAAGAGAATCGAAGGCTACACTGGGGTTTGACAATATTAATAACTCACCCATATTGATAAATGCATGGGCATCATGTGGATCTATGTGAGTTACCTATCTTAATATTTCTAAAGCCTTACGTTGGTTCTCAAATTTACAGTATGCAAACCTTTAAAAGGATGGCAAGCTTTATGAGTAGGTTATCCAACCAATTTGGGTAACTGACAGAATCAACCTAAGTGGTTAGGATTCTCTACACTTTAGGTTGTAATTTGCCTCATTGGATGTTACCTTATATTTACCAATGTTTAATTACTCCTCAAATTTTTTGGTGAATTTAGAGAAGATTAAGGGATTTATGTAATTTTGTCAATTGAATCATCCAATTCACCCTAATCCAAACTAGCATATGATTTGAATTAGTTTTCTTTATTTTTATATTCTAATATTACTCCTACTCCACAAAAGAAAATTAAAATTGTAATTTTTGAATATGATACAAGGAAATGATTCTGGAAAAGAATTGATCGGTGCCTTTATCAATAATTGGTGATGAAGTCTTAAAAATTATTAATATGACCTATTACAATATATACATTTTGACAAGTCTTACAAAGATAGCCAAATATATTTTTAATACATATTAGAAAGCATAAAAATAATAAAAAGACAAAATAAGAGGATGCCCATGATTTTTTGGTGCCATGTTAATGCTATCTTGATGCTCATTACTCCTCTGTATAATTGGCTTGCTAATTATTTAGTTGTCAAATACTGATTCTCCCATTGGTACAATGTGAAATCCTTATGCCACTTATATTATTGAATCTAGAGTAGGTTGATCTGGTGATATTTCCATATTTAGTCCAATAGCACTTTGACATCACTGATGAATTTTACATATCCAACATCCAAAGTAATTACTCTATCTCAAATTACATTGAAACTAAGAATATTTATGTTTTAATCTTTCTTCAAGAAATCAATGACCTGAGAAATTGTTTGAACATATTCAATGTTCCATGGATCAAAACCTTTGATATTTTTATCCTCTATCAAAATTGAAGGAATAAATTGGTTTTTGAATGTATAAAAATAATCAATCTTTGCCTATATTTTTTAGTTCTCACCATTCACATACTAAAATTCATCCAAGATCATTTTCACTATCTTCTCTATTAACTTGAGTGAGGCTAGAGCACCTGTATTTCTTTGTATAAATTTGTACAAGGTCATAAATGTATGGTGTGCAGGTTGTAATTTATTATATATTGGATCCAAAATAGAAAGATTGACCTTCAACTGATCAATGGCCTAAGAGGAGGAAGAATATCATTCATGCACATCTCCCAACTTGTCAACAACCAATTTTACTCTATATTTCAAAATATTCTCAAACGCTTCAAGGATTTTCAATTTGGCCTCATCCTTTGTCTTCTCATTTTAATTTTTCAAATCTTCAATTTCTTTCTCCAACTTCAACTTCAATGCATTTAATACATCAATTGGGACTATATTATCACTGGTTATTTGTGGCACAAGGGCTTAGTATCGAAATATTGCGTGGATTCGAGAATCAACATCCTTAAATTACTACCTTAGTTTCAAATTTTATAAATACAACCTATTCACTTCATCATTCATCTCAATTTGAGTATTTTCATAGTCGAGCAATCTTTGCTCCATTTTCTTGACAGGAGCTTGTGTGAACATTATAGAGTACATAGTAAGTGTGGAAAATTCAAGTAATGATGTATCCTAAAATATTTTCACCATATCTATTCCCCTCAAATCATGGACTAAATCAAGCAATATTGGTTTTTTGGTGTTCTTTCATATGGCCCAAATTTCTAGATTCTCTATCTTTGGGTTAAACCCACAACCACTGACACCATCCTCATAATCAAGATTAGAAACCATCATGGGGTGATCTTGATTTCTCACATGGTATAACAAAAAAAAATTCTTCAATTCAAGGCTACAGATGATTAGCATATTACTCTTCAAAACCATTTGTCTAGCCTCATCATGGCTAACATTTATTTCATCAATTTTCAAATCCTTAAAAGTCTATGTCACAATTTGATCATGTTGAGATTCATCAACATCCATTTTATTTATTTCCACATTTTCTTCAAGTTATTTCATCTACATTTTGAGTAAAAAATCTTTGAATTCTAGGGTATTGATGAAATCATCGTCCTTGATAAACCTCATAGAAGCCATAACCCTTTCATCTTCTTATAGTTCAAGTTTACTTTGTGCTTGTTTATCCATTCTTGTTTTTGGTTTGTGTTATTCTATTTCTTGACCAACAAGGGGTTGTTCAACTTATTTTTCCTCTCCCTCTCCCATATGCCTCAAAATATTGGCCACCTCCTCAGAGTCACCAACTCTTTCAGTCATTTCATATGGAACCAGTGGAGAAACATCATTAGTATTTTGCCTTTTGGTAGGTGGTGAATCAGGAACAGTTGGATGTTACACTAACATTGCATCTAGACCAAGTTTTTGAAACATAACTCCTATTGGCTTTTTAATAGGGAGGTTGGTAGCCTTTGTAGGCTTCTTCTTGGACTTTCCATATATTAATTCAAAATTATCAATTATCAAATCTATTATTTTCAAAGGGTCCTTGTCTTCAACAAAAAAACCCAAAAAATTAGGGTTTTATTTTATTTTTTCATCCTCACTCTTCTTCAAAATTTCCCATTTCATTTTCATATTATATACCTCTTTAAAAGTGAATTTTTTTTTATCACATCCTCATCAAAATTGATTTGATGGGATATACCCATATTGGTAAGGATGACTTGTCTAACAAAGTTCATGTGACCTACTGAATCATAAACCCTTTTGTCCCTAATTTCAAAGAATATTTATCCTTCAAATAGGCTTGCAAATCCTCAAAGGTATCTACACAAATGTATCATTCACCAAACATAATGGAATCTATAATAAATTTGCCCTTCTTTTATTTTTTCATCACATCATTCTCCATCTAGACCATCTACCACATGAATTCAAGAAAAACAAATTTATTTGGCACAAATTTTGGCAACACATGGGGTGGCTGAGTACACCCATATACTCTGATTATAGTATTGTTAAGAAAGAAATACCAATCATCAAAGTTATGTTTGTGACCTTGTTTTGGCCTGGAGCAAGAGGACTCAACATTTATTTGACCTCTTTGGTCAATATTGAAAATAGGCTTCCAAGATAGTTTATTAGTATGACTGAGAAATTATCATGGAACACAACATAGTTATAGTTTTAAAAATGAGTGTCCCATTTGTAACACCAGTACTATAAATGTAATCTATGTCTCTTTTGATCAATCATGCTCAAGTCCATCTTGGTAGATTAATTCCTTCTATTTTGACACAAAATTAAATGACACAACAAAGAATAATATTTGAAATTCATAGGTGTCTTGTTCTCCCTTATTTTCAAAAATACATCATACAATTTCTTCTCAATAAATGATGAAAAATCATACTCAACATTAACCTCTAGGTTCTGTATTCTCATGGCCATCATCATCATGCCAACTAGAATTATATATTGGGAATAAATTCCTAGCACTTGACACAAATCAAAATATGTACTTTTGAAATACACAACAAAGTCATCAACTGGAAAAGGCTCAACTGTAGTGGTTGGGATTGAAATCCTTATATTGTTGGCCCCTTTCCTCATTTGTATGGATAACTCATCACTCCTATGTGTATTTCTTAGACTGGTATATTCTTTTTCACTCTTATTCAAGTAAACTTTTGTGAAGGCTTGTGTGTTGAACATTAAGCAATCAATGATTACATTTATATCCATAGCCACTAATGGTGAACCATTTGGTAACCTGATAGTTTTACTGGCTAGATGATAGTTTTGTGTTAATATCCTAATCAAATACACATCAATGAATATATTTGTCACCACAAGATTATCCAAATTCAAATTCCATGGGTGTACAACTAGTCCTTGTCCATCTTTCTTTTCACAAAAAAACCAAAAAAGGTTCCATCTTGAGATAGGGACTCTAGCATCTTGACACCCCTCTAGTACATCTTTGAATAGTTTTTATTACCCTTTCTTAACTGAATTTGGAAGAATGTCCAATAATGACTATTGAATGGACTGCTTCTTGGGAATAGGGGGTTCATTACTCTTACTTATAGACTCAAATTTATTAGGTGCCATAGTTTGATGCTTTTATGAACTAGGGTTTTGATAGTCACTTTCTCTACCAAACTAGTTAAAATAAAGCACAAAATAAATACCAAATTTTATGAAGAGAGTGATGAGGTAGACTTACCCAGTTGGAATATGGATAAAGTGTACACATAGAGCTTAAATTCATTATCTATAATCACCATTAAATTTTCTTGAATGAAAAAATACAAATAAATTCCAAATTTTATTTTACTACAAATTTGATCATTTCACCATTACTCTAGTTTATGCCATAAAATTGACAAATATCATCATTCAATTCTTTCAAACATAAACCATTGACTTGGTCTAATCCAATGGATAGGTAGGCACTTCAATTGTAGGCATGAATGATAACCACTATAGGGTGGTGATATAGACATTTCAGCATTTAATACTTTATCATATCACTGTAAGACCTATTTAGATCTATCATGAGAATGTGGGAGCTTCTGGATGGTTATAAAGCATCTTTCACCACTTACCTCCACCCCATAATCCTTGATACATATCATCACAGGATGGTGGGATACATGTTACCCCTAATACCTCATACTATGTTACCACCAAATTTTGATCTAGCGATTGTGAGATCGTAGGATCTTTTGGCATCCCTTCATTATTTATCATATCACTACAAGCATTAGATTTGACTATGGAAAGAGCACATGACATAATTTATATAAATTTTATTGATTACCCCTATCCCATAAGACCTTCTCTAAAATATGAAAATAGATATAAATAACATATTTTGTATAGAATGTTACATAAAATTTATGTAAAAAATCTAACCTTAAAAATATAAAATTACATTCATGATTATTGTTGCTCTAACATTTGGATTTAGTAGGATATGGTTTCCATGATCATATAAAATGCTCCTAATAGGGTTTGTGAGTAGAGAATTAATTCATTGTGACTCATATGTACCTTTTATAGTTAAATTTTTAACCTAGAGTGTCAAGGAAAATATATGAAAAATTTAGAGTGTGGACTCTAGAGAGTTAATATCTCTGACTATGTAGATTAGGGTTTGGGTGGCTAATGCCCATTGATTGACCCTTTAATAGTGAGACAGTATGTGATAGAATAATAAAATTGACAATAATATTGAAATAATAAAATATGTATCTCATATATTACGAATATGTTCAATGTTAAGTGTGTAATTGATAATGCTTATGTGTGAAATGAGTTAAAACACTTATCTATTTAGAAGTGGCTTTGAATTCAAATTTGAGAATTTTAATAGATCACAAATGATCATAAAATAAGGTCACAAAATGTTATGAGATTATACTCTATTATATCAAAAACATAAAATAACATAACTGTTATGAAACTTTAAAAAGGTGGTCTCCACATTTAAAAATCAACCACAATATTAATACCATTCAATTTAAAAAATTAAGTATACCTAAGAAATATAAATAAAACTTAGGGAACAATTTTAAAATATCCTAAACTATCTGCACCCAATCTACCAATCCCCAATTAAATATAGTTTCCAATTTCATTTCATAAAAGTTGAATCAAATGTCATCCATCCAACTCATATAAATTTATATTAACATTATGTTGTCTTACCATATATACATTATATTTATTAAAATATTAGTTTGCCCTTACCAGCATACCATTATTTATCTTGTTGTCCACCACGAGGCTATGGTGAACCTTTACGATTTCCTCTTATCGCATCACTATAGGTCAACATTTTGTTTGTAACAGGGTCATGGTGAAATATTATATGCTACTCAAACTCTTGTTACTAGCCCACCAATTAATTTTGAGACCTTCATGAGGCTATGATAACCAATCTTTATATACCACAACACCACAAGTGAACTTATTGCATGTTGTGGGGAAGTGGTAACTGTGTATTCACTTCCTTTGGTTTTTACATCCCTACCAAAGCTATTTGAATGTACTACAGGGATATAGTAAGAGAAAAAAAACACATCAATGATCAAAATACAAATGTATTTCACATGGACATGATATAGGATGATAATGAATGACTCTCAAAATAATTGTAAAAGGAATATGGACTCTTAGGATGAATTTTATGATTTTGGGAAAAATTGCCTCAAAGAAATGTGGTCTCATGGTTATGGAATGCCATGAGGAATGCCATGACAAGAGAATTATTATGGATTGTCATTGCATTCAATCACCATGAGACCATATTTTTTTGAGGCTTTTTTTTAACTAGTTCACTACCTTGTCTATGCAATTTCTTACTATTATACTTTGATAAATTTTTTCCAAGCATTCATAGCTTGTTCAAAAGCACTTATTTTAGGTTTTTATACATAACAACAAGGCAGTGAACTATTTGATAAAATTCTTTGGTAGACATGTATGAAAAATGTGGTGGCATAGATAAGGTAGTGAACTATTTGAAAAAATGACTCAAAAAAATGTGGTCTCATGGAATCCCATGATAAGTAAATTTAATTGGAAGCTACTCCTAGTTACTAGTTATGAAATGTGAATTAATTACATAACTTCTTAGGTTGACTTTGTAAAAAATATATTGTAATTGAAATTTTATCATCTATCAAAATCTAGTTATTAGTTATGCAATGTGAAGTAATGATTTAAGTTTGAAAGATGTGCAATGCAATGTAATCAACAATTTGAATATAAATTACAAAAAAATATTTTTTACAATTCATTAGTTAAACTCTCTAATTTATTTTCTCTCTATAAATCTATTGATATGGAAATGCCTTTCAGTTAAAAAATATAGTTTTAGTCTCTTAGTCTACAATTTTTTACATTTTTTTTTTAAATTTGATTGTTTATCAATAATTTTAAAAAATATTAAACTTTTGGTTTGCCATTTTTTCCCCAAAATATTTTTGTTTCTATGTGTAGAACATTATAGATGGATCGATTTTGAAGGTTGAATATGGATTAATACCATGCATTTGATGAGAGAGTAGCCGATGAGAGGGGCATGGATAAATATCCATGTCCATGTAATGAATGTCTTGGTGGAAAGGTGAGAAAAATAAATATGATTTATCGACATAAGATAATATATGGGAATATTGTTATAAGCCCTTGGGGTTATAATTATTATGAATATATGATATAATTACAGAGTATGAGAGATGAAGAGGCAACAAACATAGATGAACTGCCACCAAACATAGATGAATAGGTGACAATGTTAGATGAAGGGTTTGAAGTTGATAAAATTTTGAACCAGGGTCTAAACAATGATTGGGCCATGTTGATAGAGGATGTTGTAAATCCTATGTATGCTAATTTTAATTTAAGTCATTTGATAAAAATCCTTCAAATTCTTAACTTATAAGTGGTGTTTGGTTGGATAAATGAGAGTGTAGATCAGTTAATGGCATTATTAAGTTCATTATTACCACCTAAATCCACATTTTCAATAAAACAAATTCAATGTAAAAAATCAAATCACTAAGATAGGATTAGCGTATGAAAACATCCACACATGTGTGAATGATTGTGTATTATTTTACAATAATCTTTCAAGTGAGAGTAAATGTTTGAAATGCCATGAAGTAAAGTATAGAAAAGTATTGAAATTAGTTATGGTTCTTCGAAAGGTTCTTTGCCACTTTTTGATAATCCCATGATTACTTTGAATGTATAGGTGTAGAGACATTACTGAACTTATGCAATGGCATGCCCAAAATAAGATCACTGATGGAAAACAACATGTGCCTGATTCTAAGATGTGGATGGAATTTGATACTAGATGGGCTAATTTTCCCAATGATCCTCATAATATATGGTTGGGTTTAGATCTATATGGGGTGAACCCATTCTCAGATCAAAATAATAAATGGCTATCTTGGCTAGTGTTTTTAATAAATTATAACTTGCCTCCATGGTTAGCAAATAAACTAGTTTTTCTTAATGCTATGATTGATTCTACTAGAAAGAAAAGTGTGACTTCAGATATAATTGATGTTTATATGATGAGATAGTGTAACTATGGAAAGGAATTGAATCAATTCAATCTTTAAGGGGTGGTCATTCAATCAAATTCACTTTAAGAGTTTCCTTGTTTATTATTCATGATCTTCCTACATATGGAAAATTGTCTTGTCTCAGTGTTCATGGATACCATGGATGCCCTCCTTACATCTTTAAGTATTTTTTGAGGCACTAAATAAGTTTTCATAAGTGTATTTATTATGTACATTGTGATTACCTCAAAATGGATCATCCATATCATCAACAAAAAACACATTTCAATGGTCAAGAAGAGAATCGTGAAGCACCATTGCTAATAATAGGTTATTACATTATTGAGAATAGATAAAAAAAGAATGTCATTTATTGAAAATGATGGGATTTCTAGTAGTACATATGATCCATGTAATGAAAGTAGTGTAAAATAGTTGTGCATATTCTATAAGTTCCCATACTTTAAGGATATAGCCATTAGACATACTTTTGACTTTATGCATACTAAAAAAAATATAGCCTATGATATTATATAAACTCTTTTTGGTGATTTTGAGACTATTTCACCATGTGAAGACATTTGACAACTAAAGATTCATCAAAATCTTTTGGTTTAAAAATGTGATGATGAAAAATATAGAAAACTTGGTGTTCCTTATGTCTGAACAAAGGAACAATGTGCACAATTCTTATAGTTGATGTCTCAAACATGCTTTCCCACTGGAAATGTAAGTAGTAGTATTACAAGACAAATTAACAGTAATGGCTTAAGAGGCCTCAAGACCCATGACTATCATGTCATAATTGAGAATATTTTATCTATTGTGGTAAATATATCAATTTTGGCAAAGGGGCCAAGATTGGAAATTATAAGGTTGGGCCTAATATTAAAGATAATGAGTTTACATGTATTATATCCTTTGAACTTTGATTTTTTGAGGGATGAGGTTATTGAATTCCTTTGTCTATTAGAACAAGAATTTACCCCAATAATCTTTAGCATTTCTATGCATATTTTGATACATCTAGAATATGAACTAGAGTATTGTGACCAAGTAAGAATGAGATGGTTGTATCCTATAGAATGATATATTAAGGTTTTGAAAACAATTGTTTGTACTAGGATATAACCAGAAGGCAACATGTCTGAGGGATATTCAATGCAAGAGGCCATGGGATTTTGCACATAATATATGAAGGATTTTTAAAATGTAAATCAACATGTATGAAGTGATGATGAATATGATAGAATTGTAGTTGAAGTATTAGAAGGAAATAGATGTCACTTAAAACTATCACATCAAGAAAGAAGTGTGATACATGCCTATATTCTTTAAAACACATATTCATTCGATAAGTGGCATAGGTAAAAATAGATTTAAACAACAATTTATTTACTCAATTTAATTTAAAATTTTATATAATTAATCTTACTATTTGTACGTTAATATTATATGTATAAAATATGAAGAAGAGAATAAATCTTGGATGCAACATCAACCTCAAAAGCACAGATGTCATGATTTGATTGGAGGTGATTCGTTTCTAAAATTTGAAGAATGGATTGCTAATGTAGGAAGTGATGTAAAATAAGAATGTTAAGCTATAAAAATAGAGGAAAGTGAGTTTTCATAATCTCCAAATTTATGGCTATTTGTTTTAGTGGAATGTGGGCCTGTGGTAGTCATTTAAGAGAGGAAGAAAAATACAAAGGAAAGATAAATTATGATTTTGTTTTTAGTGCTGAATTTCTTCATGAAACTAAAAATAAATTTTATGTTGGATTCATCCAAGAAATTATTCAAGTGGATTTTGGTGAAATCAGTCCTTTATTATTAAAATTTAAGTGGATCAGACTATCTGCAATACAATTTGATGAGTATGGAATTATACGCATAAATACATGACAATTTTTATTAGAGACAGATGAGTTGTATGTTTCCCTCTTTAAATGAATGAATCATTTCTATTTGATGATGTAAGAAACCCAGAATGGTCATACGTCATTCAAATAGAGTGTCATTCCAAATGAAAATTCTTGGAAGTCGTTAATATAATGCTTGATGGACAATATATTAATTTACAAGAAACATTTGAAGAATTGGATGAAGATGATGATGGAGTGTTTGAACAATATATTTTGATTACCAATGAATACATTGGGATAGAGAATGTATTGCATGTCACAGATGAGGATGAGGAAGAAAATGAAGTAGATGCAGACATGAGTGGTCAAGATTCATAAGTGTTAATATCAAATTGAAATAATGGATAGTCATATTGATACTCTGATACCTGTAATTGTATACATCTTCTTGGTTTTTAACTATAAATTCTTTTTAATCTATAAAATGAATTCTATTTTAAGTTTCCATTTTAACTTATGAACTCAATAAATTTTTATTGATTCAAGTTGATTTATACATTATTGTTTATTTGGACTTTAGGAAATGAGAAAAAATGACTGTAAGGTGTAAATTAGTTAATGATAGTGATCATAATGCTAAAATTTCATTAACAAATTATGCTTTTGTAGATAAAAAGTGGCCAAGAATAATGAATATTTATCATGTCTTGGTTTGATAAATAGGCAAGTTGTAATCCACTAAGTAGTATATTATTTGTTTAATAGTTTTAAATGAAATTTTAGAGGCAAGAATTTTATGTATATAAGAAATAATATGATATTTTTTTGTTTTATAGGCAAGAAAAAGAGTGCAAAAAATGTGGAGAAAAAACAAAAGGAAAGAAAATATACAGTGCCACCATCTCATATAAGCCAACACATTTGTGATGCAATAAATACAATTGGTGAAAATAATAGTTGTGATGATGTGAAACCTAATATAGCATATGGTGATGTGAAGCCTAATATAGCACATGGTGATGTGTAGATTGATATAACACATGGTGATGTGAAATGTCATGATGATCTCTTAGCACAAATTCTAAGAGAGATTATTGAAAAAACATAGAGCAAAGGAACAAGTCTATAGATGATTTATTCAACATTAAAGGATGTGTTTGAAGTAAAATTTGTAGAGATGGGGACTAATCTTGCTACTCATGCCACACTTGATGTGGCCAAGGAGCATGAATTTATAGTTAATGAAAGTCACAAAGAGAGATTGCTTGCATCTATTGCGCCTTAGAGTGCACCTATTGCATCTAGAACTTTTGATAGAACTAGTAGATCATCTATAAATATTGGTAGTAATTTAATAAAAGATGTGTCTACTTTTTTCAAAAGATAAATATTGAGTCAATATTTGTACATATTTATAGAGAGGAATGCAAAAGAAAGAAAATTAGAAGGAAATAAGCCATTGTTGGTTGAAGTATCTAGATATGGTGAGCCCATTGGGCCAAATGTTGTAAAGTGGGCCGCCGAGTTTTGTGTAAGATGCAGAGCCCATTTGGATATTTGAAAATTAAGTTTTGTAGAGTAAGATCCATGAACTATGGAAAATGTTATACAAAAAATGAAAAATTATTTTGAGACTACTGGTGGACAAATATCTAGAAAATATTACAAGCAAAAGATGAAAATTTTGATGAAATTTTTTAAATACAATTACAAAAAACAATCATGGAGGGAAAAGAGAGGTTAGACTCCACTCCATCTCCCAAATAGTGGAAGGCATTGAAAGTAAGTATGCATTCTAAAGAATATTTGGAAAAGAGTAACAAAGGCAAGAGAGCAAGAGATAATGTGAGGGCTAGATATACATTTGGTTGAGGTGGGTTGTTGGCCAAAATAGACAAATTTATTGTAAGTGTATGACTTTTTGGTTCAATTTACATTGTCTTATCTATTTCAATTTTTATTGAACTAAGTATATGTTGAAATTATCATTGTATTTTAGGTGGAAAATATTAATATAGAAGTAGGTGCAGAAGATATTGTCAATTATATGGTAGCACTAGATTGACCTAGTAAATCTAAGAGTGGGATGAAGTGGAAATCTAGTTTATCAATAGAGATTTCATAGCCATTTGTTAAATTCCCACTAAGAGCCTCTCTAGATCATGTCAACTCAAATGAAGGGTACTAATAGGTAATGAGTTGCATATTCAATCTCATTCAGTAAGTTTCATAGTTGGGTACCTACATTAACCCTATAATTTTTGCATGGAATGAACATAAATCCATAGATTCAGTTGAGATAAGAGGCTCTATTGATCTCATTTATTATTATTTGGAGATTATGTATACAAATGCCTCTTAATATGTATATTATTGAAATTCGAGAATAAGAGAATGCAACTTAATTTATTTGTTATTGGAGTGATCCATAATATGTTATTTTGGATATTTTTATAGCTTGCATTCTTTGCATCATGGTTGATCCACATATAGATAAATTTTGTCAAAGTAGTAGGAAAACAAAATACTTTCATGATGTGAATAGATTTGTCGATATTGATAGTTATCATGATGAACTAGACAAGAATATGCATGACAATCATCATAGTTGTGCTAAATTAGTTCAGGTAATATAATAGTTGTTAGTTATTTGTCATAATGTTTTGTCATTCTTCATGCTTAAAATTTTATTTTAACTTAATAGAGATTAATTTTTAGTTAACTATTTCCACAATACTTGCTTCAATATTGTTTTGGAGGTATTTAAGACTCCTTTCCTTATCTTGAAATAATCTTCTATTCTATTCCTTCCAAAATTCCAAGATTAGAATTGTGGGACTTATCAACCATAAATAATGATAAGTAGAATGTCTTTTGATTTTGGGCCAGTATAGAAACAAAGTCATTTTATCATTGGGAAGGGCACTCTTCTATCCTAGCTTTGTGCATAACTACCTCCATCATTCAAAAGAGAATTGATAGCCAAAATCTTCTCCCTTTGAATTGATTCAACTTTTCCATATCCTAAATTTCCATCAACACCTTATGAATCCTCTTTCCTTAGATCATTATTTTCTTCTTAATGAACCTAGAATTAGTTCAAATTTCCTTTGAAACTCTATATGTGAACATTACCCCAATCCATTTTTATAATATAATATGTGTTTTATGTCTGAATATAACGTGCATTTTTTTTGTTTTTTCAAACATTTATTGATAAATTTTAAGAAGAGGATAAAGTCCAGGTGTTGGATCCATTTGATGGTGTTTTTATGGGCATTGGGTAGATTCTCTCACTATATATTATACATGGATTCAAATTGAAAGGAATATGAGATGGAAATGTAAATATTTTAAAGGTCACAAGTAACATATCCCTTTCTTATGAAGACAAAATATATGGAACCATCTATCTAAAAAATAAATATGGGACCTTCAAACGGTGGCCACTAAAATATTTGAAAAAAGGACATACTTGATGTTTATCATGTAATAGTTGTTAGATAGCTTGGCCCACTACTTTATGCAATAGTTTAAATGTGTTATTCAGGGATATTCTTAATTTTTTTTGGTCTATTTTGAGTTGTATAAGCAAAACAAGGCATTGTAACTCAGTTTTTTTAGTCGCAACATTGAGAAACACACTTTATATTAACACATTTTTCAAAGCAAAGACATATTTATGTCTTGTATCTACTATTAAAACACCTTTTCTCAATAAAATTTTAGTATTTTGCCTTCTTGATACCTATTTCATTATTTGTAAATGAATGAATGATTATGTTTTTCTATGTTTTATGTCATATGTTTTGAAGTCTTATCATTATTTCATATGTTTGGTGGTACCTGTATCTAATACCCAAACATTTATTAATTCATCCTGAGTTTCAAATTAGAGTAAGTTATATTCCCTAATGCTGTAAATGTTGATTCATGACAAATATTCATGGATTTATCATAGTCATGCTATAAATATTGAGTATAATAATATTTATGCTTTTTATGTGGTTTGTGAATAAAATTAAGGATCAATGCCATAAAAAATGGGCCATTTAAAAGTCTCATGGCCACATCAATCCAAGACTATTGTTAGTATTGTAATTGGAGGTGATGTAATTAGTTTCTAGTGTAATTAGATCTACTTTTATTGTGCCTAATATTAAGTTATTCTTATTACTTAATTGGAGGTGACTTAAGCAATCTACAGCCTAATAGGAATTACCTTTCTTGTAATTAATATTATGACTTGATTTTTTTCATATTCTTGTTAGCTAGAAATTAACGAAGTTAATGGAGTCTTAATCAATATGGTATGTGAAAAATCTAAAATTTGACATCTCACCACATTTTTTAGATATATATATTTAAAATATCTCTACCTAACTACTACTTATGCATCCAATGGAAGTTGAAATTATACCCATAGTTGTATAATGTAATAAGTAAAATAGTGTAATGGGTGTCTATAATCATCATTTTTAATCCATGTTGAAGGTTTTCTAAATTCTTCTTTCAAGAAGTGAGCATTTACAATTACATTGATTATATATATATATATATATATATATATATATATATATATATATATATATATATATATATATATGTTTTTGATATTATAATTTTGTAAAGAGGGTAAAAATCCCAAGTACAAAAATCCCAAGGGGAATTAAAATAGTCCAAAGGATCCTAACAACTAAAAAATAGTAGACAGACAAAATTAAAATAGGAAATAACAAATAAACTAAGGATTAACCATAACAAAAACACTAGTTTTTGATCAAATCTTTCCAATATTTTTTGATGAACTTGAGAAGGTACTCCATGCTAATAATTTTTATTTTTATATCTTTATCTTCTTCTAGGAAGTCTTGTAGAATCAATAGGAAAAAAATCTACACTATGGGTAACTTTCAAGCAAATAGTGGTTAGCACCTTTATTTTATTCAAAATGGAGTGCAAACCCTTATTTACTTCCTTTAACTCCCTTTCAATCTAGCTCTCATTTTCACTAGTATCCATGAAAATTTCCTTGCTATAATCATACGTGGAGTCATTTAGATCCTCAAAATAACTAGTTCCCTCCAATTTTTGATCAAGATTGGATTTATCTTTTAATTTACCTACTTCCTCTCCGATATATAAGTTAGAGGGATCATCCACAGTATTTAGCAATGAAAATTTCCCCTTATGAGTCTCTTGTATATCTTAATATTTATATTTCTTTCCATACATATCTAAAATTCAAAACTAGACCCTTCCTTTGTAGCCTCCTCATCTTGCACCTGGGCCTCCCGGTGCTCTATGTCACTAGACAAATTCTAAAGCTCCACCCCCACCACTTTATTTTTCTTACTCTTTCCTTGAGTGATCTTCTCAGAATTCATTTGAACAATTGATTTCATCTTTTTATTTCCAAAAAAGGAAGGGATATTTTTAATATTTTATAACCCTTCAATAGCCAAAGAGTGAGAAGGGTCAAGGGATCTATAAGTCATATTTATCAGTGAGGAACAACTAGAGCCCAACCAGAGAGGGGAAAATCTTTCAAACTTAGGGGATAAGTTTGAAGAGGGGGGAATAAGGTTCTTAGAAAAGGGTAGGGAACCACAAGGACCCATGGAACTAAATCTAACTCTCAGGGGAATGTGATATTCATTAGTTTCACTATCATGGTAATTGTCTAACACCTACACTTTTAAAGGCTTAGAGTGACATGATGTAAGGTGAAAATGATAAAGCCTAAAGATAACACCTTGGTGGAGGAGAATGGTAGAGACAACTAGATTTTTTTCTAGGGAGTTTTTGATACACTTATCAAACATCTCCAAGGATGATAAGAGGAAGAAGGGGAAGTTAACCAATACCTTATGATGAAAGTGATTCAAAAAACCAAAATGGTAATGATAGAATCACTTAAAATGACCTTCAATGGTAAAATATTTCATGATGGTGAAGAATAACTTATCCCAAGGGTTAAACAAGCTCTCTCTATCAAATCATCCTTGCAACATCACTGGTGCTTCTCCTTCAATGAAGAATTTTTTCAATCCTTCTGGGTCTTGAACAATGATGATTCTTTTCAATCTTCTACTCTCATAGTGTAAACCTATGGCATTATCAATCAACTCCTCACTAAAAACAAACTCTATGCCTCTAAACTAAACTTTATGATCACCATCCCATCTTGAAGTAAATCAAATGTATATGTTCTCATCATATCCATTCATACATTAAAGAAAATGATAAATTCACCTTCATAACATATACTCCAAATCATATCATCTATTTTGGTTTCATCACATGATAATTGCTCAATTTTGACTTTGTATCCTCCCGTGAATGAAAGCTTCACCAAATTGTTGCATGACTGAAAAAGGAACTAGACCAAAGTGAACCACCACCAAGGATTAACAAAAATTGAATCAAAAAATTTAAAATAGTTTGAAGCCCACACACAATCTTTAGTAAAATTTAGGTTGATCTTATAATGATTGCACTTGTGCAAGAGATTGCTAGGATTTACCATGTGAGAATGTGCTTTAAAGGATTCAAGTTGCCTCGTGTGATATTGATTTTCTTTGATGTGGAAATACTCATAACAAATGTGATCAGGACACAATGATGACTAGTGAAATCAATGAATAAAAATGACTAAATATACTACCAAATTAATCAAAATGATGATCAAAATTAATGACTAAATACACTACCAATGGACAAAAAATAGTGAATAAAAATGACTAAATAAGTGACCATTTAACAATAATCAATGACTAAATTAATGAATAAATATATCAATGAATAAAAAATGACTAAATAAGTGACTAGATTACAACAATCAATGACTAAATATCTACCAAATTATCAATCAAAACAACCAATAAATGACTAAAAATGGTTTAATCATTAATTTGGTTGTGTTATAAATGATTGGAAATAAACAACTAATGGTTACATGATCATGTTTGGTCATTTATATGTAGTTTTAGTTTTTTTTTAAATCATATATTGTTGTTTTTATACTAGTAATTAGTTTAATTATTTTCATGGATTAAAAAATAACTTAATTGTAGGTTTTCAATAATCATTTTGATATTTTTGTAGAAATCACCATTCATAATTTAGAGAGAGGATAAACATACGCATTCTATAGATGATGAACACATTCTTTTAAGGTAGTTCCTTTTATAGAAAGGTAAGAGGGTTTCTTAGGGGACAAAAAAAAAAGGCAATTAGTCCTCATGAGTTTCTTCATGTATGTAAAGTCAATGCCTATGTCTGTCCAAATTATTATTGTGCTTTTATTTGTTGCCAACATTGATCTAATACTCCAAATTATTATTATGATTCTATTTATTTTCAGTTATTCACTTTTTATTTAAAAAACCAATAAGTATGTTATTTATGTTCATGTCCTATTTCTTTTTTTTAGATTCTAAAAGTAAATAGTGTCAAATGTAGGTATCTTCATGATAGGCTCACAAATGCATATATTTGAATTTAGTGGCAGTCCACTTCCATATTATGTGTCCTTGATATGAGGTCTTATGTCCATGATAGGAACATAGATATTTCATGGAAATTAATGATTTGGACATGATATGTATTGCATGTATGATTTGAAATGATACATATTAATTAGACATCATAATGTGAATACATGTGTTTCATTTTTTTTTTGTCAGCTAAGAAGTGTGTCATTTATCTATGATTTATGAAATTATTTGATGGTTGATATTTCATTAAGTGATGTGTTGCATGATGGTGAATAGTTAATTATTTTATGATGTTCATATATTCTCTTTAAATCATTTATATATGTATGGTATGTAATGATTTTGATAGGTAAGTTATTATGTTGACATGTTTACCTTTTTTGTTGTCAATTTTCAAATATTACTGATCTAATGCACATGTTCACATCTCACTATGTGCATTCATAACTTACCATGGATGGATGGAGTGAAATATAACATTTAGTCCATGATTTATCCCTTTTATTTCCATATATCTCATTTGATCAATATATTGATGTAAGGTGCTAACATAATACTTAACTGATTAACAAATGCCTACGGACCATGATTTGAGGAAGAGGAGGATAGATTTCAAGGCAAGAAACAATTAAAAATATCATAATGAACATGTTATAGGTACAAATTAGTGGTGTTATATGTTTATTTTTTATGTTCATAAATATTTCAGACATCTTACATCTCTTGTGTCAGGGTTTAGTATTGTACCTACAAAATTTTCATGTGTAAATGGAAGTCATATTGTCATAAAGAGTGTATATATCAAGTTTGTAATATCAATAAAATGTTGATAAATCTTACTAAAATGATCTTTAACATATGAAATTCCAATCATTTTATGTAACTATATGTGAGGAATAATTTATGGGGATAAATGTTGTTTTACTATTTGGGTCACATGTGGTTCACTTTCTTCCATAAAATTTAATCTTTCAAGCTAACTAAATGATGCCATAACCACAAGTACAACATAAATAATTTTTCATATCAATGTTTCATTAAATATATGTTATTTAGTGAAGAATTAAGAGCATGCACCAAGGAAAAGTTTTTTACTAACATGTTCTCTTCCATACTTAATATCATTTCTTGTAGACTTTTATGTGGTTTTAAATTTAATTAAATTTTGTTCGTGACTTGGATTTATAATTTTGTAGATGATCTAATAAATGAAGATAAAAATTAAGTCACCTAAATCATATAATATATTAATGAACTTATTACATGTATAAATTGTGAGGATGTGTTATCAACATAAGATTATCTCCATTTAAAACTATCACTGGTGTGCCTAAAAGAGGAATCATTGAAAAGGGAAAACATGATATTTTTTGAGATTCTTGAAAGTGCAAGGAAAAACATTACAAATTTGGAAACCACACTAGCTAAAAATAAAAAAGTGGTAGAGGAATTACAAGGAACGATTTTCACATTTATGGGTGAAAAGATGGAGCTTCAAAAAATTATTTGAATCTAGAAACTACAAATGCATACACAAAAACACTATGTGATTTTGGGGGTGATACCACCAAGGAAATGTAAATGAAATAGGAAGTAATGATTTCCCTATATTAACATGGGATAATAAATTTGAGGGTAGAGTACAAGATCTTTTTTTATCAATATCATGGGATAAGTGAAAATACCCAGAATAAGGAAAAGTAATCATAACAAAATCTATGTAACTACTTGTGCAAAGTTTGTATTCAGATATTATATCCTTGTACATTTAGACATTATAACAATGTTGAAGGCATAATTAAATACTATTAATATATGATTTTTCTATATTTTGGTTAGTAACTAGAATACATGGTATATATAAAAAATTATCACAAAATATAGAATCAAAACTTCTATTTTTATAAAACATATACAGTCATATCAAGTTTGGAATTTATAGTCTATATTTTCATTCCTATCATAAACATTGAGTAACTTGAGATTCAATTTTAATTTGAACAATATTTTTTAGACTCATATATTTTTTAATATTATTACATCCATTGCTTAAAAATAAATATATAGAACCTCCTATCATTTGCATATCCAAATTATTTTTATTATTTATATAATGTCAGGGAGATCATGGTGTTAAATTATTACACATTCTAAAATATTCTTAGAAGGAACCATTATTTTAGATATGAGGAATTATAAATATTATTTAAAATATGAGGATACCTAAGATATCTAAAAAACCTCATTAAATAAGCCTTACAATGATATCCGTGCCTATTTGGTACTCAAACACTCATGAGTTGACAAGATCTTATCATAACTCAATTCTAGGCCTCATAAAAGGTTTGAAAATACATAGGCATGTGTAATTTATTCACAAATATAATTTAAGGGATGAAAATAACTGTATCCTATCAATATACCCTTATATCACATGTGGTCCAATTTTCATGAGTTTTGTTTCACTACCCTAAGAGATGTTCAAGTTGATTGTCTAAAACCCTAACTTTCTTATTTCAATAGGTCTAAGGAACACACACAATATTTATAGATGTCATAAGACACCCAAGAGATGAAAATGAGTTTCAATGTGTAGATATAGTATTGAAGTTTCTAATCACAATTTTTTTGTGTTTTTTGAGTCATTGTTTACAAAGTTAGAGCATTAGTTGTGTGAAAACCCCTATTCTAGGGTTTAAGCCCAATTTTAGAACCCAAAAAGAAATAAAAATCTAAATATTTAAATTTTGAGACATTCAAGGTCTCATACCTATTTGAACATGTTCAATAGAACTTATCATTTAACTATTCAATGGTTTCTAAGATTAGACCATCAAAAATCATATCCAACATCTTTCATTTGGCTGATTGAGTACATAAAAAGGATTTTTATTGAACCAATATGCCTAAACCTTGACTACATGATCAAATTAAAATCACAAATCCAAATTAAAGTTTTTAAATTATCTAAACATGTCTCACCACAAACATCATTCAAATTTTATTCATAAATACATTCACAAAGTCATTACATAGTTCACAATATGTGCTACAACAATAGTCTGACCTTGATAATGGAGAAATTTATCCTTTTTGATATCTCCTTTACTCTATTTAGGATCCTATTGATATTGTTTTAACCTATCACCCTAGAAATATTGACCCAAAATTGAAAAAATAAATTACCACTCTAGTCTCTCAACTTTCTAATCTTATATTTAGACAAGACTAATCCTTCACTTCACATACGTAGTTAGGCCTTTCCAAGGCAAAATAGATTTGTAAAAAAATTCATAATAAGAATAAAGATTAATTGATGTCATTGTATATGGTTCATTTACTTATTAATAAATATTTTGACCAATTTTCTAAATGAATCTCTTGTATGAACCTGATTGTTATAAAAAACCTTTTTACTAATAGTACTATCTCCTCATTTGTTACAAAAATGACTCTTAAACTTCTATGTTTAGATCAATGGGCACTTTCAATGACTTTAAATAGAGATATAAATTTAAATACTATGATCTACTCTTGAAAAATACCCTTTATTAAATCTCCTAAGCACTCAGCTATAAATTATAACTTCTTGAACACAATGTTATGAGAGTATTCTCTTTATTATTCATGCAAACTTCTTTACTCATGAGGTAATTCACCGTTACAACTCAAATGACAACTTAGATTATAAGAAGGCATGTTAGACATAATTATACATTTTGAGTTATGCAACTAATCTTCAAGGTGTTAAATTTATCTTTGGAAAAGTTTAAATTTGGAAAACACAACATCTACACTTTTGTAGAGGATCAATACATCAACTCCTAAGAAACATAGTCCTCAATATCTTTATTTTTTCTTTTCAAGATGATCACCCATAGTAGTTATGCATACAATCATCCTTATTTTAATATTCAAGGAATATTTTGATTATGAAAAATTTATATATATCAAAACCTTGATATTAGACTTATAGTGGTCTTACACAAGTTCAAAAATCCACCATATTATTAAGGAACAATAAACTTGGATTGGCCTTAAAGTTTACTACAAAACAAAGAATAGGCTCACTTTATCTTGGAAAAGTTTTAATACACTAAAATTGCCTCTATGAATCATTAATTACCTTCTATAATTATTATAAACCACTTTATTAGTGAGAAACCAATTCTTTCTATTGGTTTCTCACATAATCAACCTCAATAATGACTTTGTTCCTTAAGCCAATTTTGACTTAATTTTAATTCTTGAAAAGGACTTTACCTAAATATAGTGTTTTATGGCTTATACCATTTCTAAATATGCTTAAAATTATCATCCAATTATTTTAAACCTTCATGCAGAGTGAGGAACCCAACAATAAGTCTACATAACAAACATTCACTTTCTTAGTCCTTTTTGGTAGCATCCTACATGAAACACAAAACATAGTCCTCTACAAAAAGAAACACAAGGTGAGTTTTGACTTGAAACCAATAATAATACCTTTTTAACCTACTATGTGAACCTAAATTAATATTTTAATGAGTTTGATTTGTTATTTTTTAATTTAGAGGTCTTTTGTATCAAAATCCGTGTGTTAGGGTTTAGTTGTGTATATAGAAGCTGAGAGCTTTGAATTTATTGTTCATAAAATATTTTAAAAAAAAATTATGAAACTAATACCTATAATTTAACATTAAAAACATCCATAATCTTATACAATCACCAAATATGATTCATGTCAAGATTTTTACATGTAATAAAACCTCTGTATGTGTGATTGTGACTAGGAACAAGGGTTTAAGAAGTTTCTTAGCAAAAAGAACTTAAAAATAAGTGAAAATATAATTATAATTGAATTTAATCTCATTAAATAACATAATAATAATATTCATACAACAATATAATTAAAAAATCATTCTATTCACAAGAAACCACACTTTTCTATACATATACCCCTATTTTTACAAGATCTAAGTGTCACACTATCCTTAAAAACTATCAACTCAATCCAATAATTAATTTATTTTCATTCTTAGTTTTTTTTATAACATTTAATATCTCATATTTAATGTATTTGTTACATATAATTTCTTGACATAGGTTGAGGATAGGCTAAACAGTCAAATTTTTCTGAAGCAATACCTCCTAACTTAGCATTTGCCAAATTTTGTCTTCTCCAATGTAGAGTCATATTATAGATAGGTGATGAGGTGTAATTTCATATTTAAATGGAGATAAATAAAATTTACTAACCTAATATGACCCTTACAAGTGGTTTACACCCATTAAAATTGGCCACAAGGGCTTGCATGGTTTCAAATATATGTTTTGGAGGGAAAATCCTACTAAAAGATTAGAAACATGAATAAAAAGTATCTAAATAATTTAAAATATTTATATAATCAATTTAAGACTCATTAATCTTTATAAACATAAAATACCCTTCACCATTACATAATGAAGTGTGGTGTTACTTCTACACCTACTTAACTTGGCTCTTTAGCTCACTTAACATACCATATAGTATTTTTTTGCATGGATGGAGTGATGCTCCTACATCATTAATTCTACCTTTATATAAGTATTTATACCCCTATTATCCTTAAAAATTTACCCTGGCCCTTAAACCATAACAAAACCCTTCAAATCTATGGATCTTTTTATAACTATTTGTGTTTTTGTAAATGTGTAGGTAGTCATTCAAAAATGTCTAAAAAGTGGAAGTTAACTATGTTGACCTTGTAATTTGGGTATAAACCTCATGTTAAAGTTTATAATAATTTAGAAACCATTTTGAAACACTTTAAATAAGTGATTCAAATTAATTGACAATTTAATGAAGCCAACATCCTTCAAAGTGGACAAATTAGGCCATTTGCACCTAGAGACCAGAGTTACCATTAAATCTAATTCTTGACAAACAAATAAATAAAATTAGTTTATAATATTTTGAGATAATATTCAAACATATGTATATAGTAATGATTAATTTATTTAAGTAATTCAAATAGAATAATACCTTTTCAAGAATAAACCAGACCTATATATAATTATGTAGTAGAGTTAGTACAAAGTGAAGTTTATTGGTCAATTTGGTAACCTTAATATATTTATTGAATATTTTAATAGAGGATATTTATTAGGTATAAGTTTGATCTAGGACATTTAAGATCCAATTTTTTAGTTTACAAGGATGCAATGCATAGTTGGATCTCTTCATGAATTTAATAGGTTGATGATGGTTGTAGGAAATATGCACAAAACTTGAAAATTAGGTATATACATTATATGGTGTTCAAATCACATGAGACTAGTCTACCAATGACAAAATTTCCATAGATATTACATAATAATTGACTATGAATCTAAGCATTTTAGTGAAGACAAGATAATACTTTTGTATGAAAATGGAAGTTGTTATAGTTACTACAAGTGATATATACAAAGCACATATATAACATAATGTCTAGAAGTAACATACAAATATATATAATAGAGTTCATATGTGAGTAGCTTTAGTACAATTTGACATCAAAAAACACATGGTGTGATGGGAAGCATATAGGATATAAATCACTAAGTGTACATTATACATACACCTCATCAATGAGATCAATATCACGAGTATGTATGGTGGGTAGTGATGAATAACTATGCATGGTGGAGACCAATATCACCCAAAAAAATTAAAAAGATAAATTTCAATTAAAAAAACTTAAAATTTTCTAAACTATCTTGATAACTTTAAACCATGCTTACCAATTTTTTCCTTCATTCATCTGATAAACTCCATTGAATCTTATAGATCAATTATGCACATGAAATAATACTTTTGGTAAAAGGTTGTTTTTAATTTCATAGATATTTGCACTTATTCCTTTATCCCTATCAGTCACTTCCAAGTAACATATTACAAAAGGTATGTATAAATTTGCTTCTTTTCAAGAATGTATAACCAAAACCCCATATTTCACTTTTAAAGGCCTCAATATTATTACACAAAACATTAAACACCATAAATCTTCATAGTAAATAGCATGGAGATCAATAAAATAACCTTCAATAAGCTTGTTACAAAGAAATAATCTTCAAATGTGTAGTTCCAAGTATGCACAAAATAGAGTGATCCTAATATTCAAAAAAAATGAAATCATAGGTAAGTTAAAAAATAAAAATCATAAGATATAATGGTTTGGAGGTACTATTCATAATTTACATAAATGTTAGAGATATGTTGATCTCTTAAACTAGGAACAAAATAAGTGCTACCAAAAAATGTTCCATCAGCATATCCTAATTACTCTCCATGTCCTTGGAATCACACCATGGAGATTAATTCTCATATTTGTCACCATATTAGATGGGCATGCATATTATCAAAGTGTATTTCCATATAATCATTTTTCCTAGATGGATAAGTGGTAATTTGACATCCTAGGAAATGGTAAACCATTTCTACAATGCTCTAATGGGCTAAGCAATACACATTTTTACCACATTTCAATGGTGATTATAAACACTAAAAAATTTAAACTAAAAATATTTATCACATAATATAGTGTACATTAACATTAAAATATTTGGATATCTAGGTAGGAATGAATTTGTGTAGGAGTTGCCTTATGTAAGCCGATATGGATCCAGGAGTGTTCCACATGTTAGGAACCACTACATCCCCCTATAGCCATTAAAAATACCATTACATGAAAAATTCCATTCCATTCCATTAATTTCCATCAATGTGATAAACTTGAATTATAAAAATGGTATGTCGTATGTTGGATAGTTAGTAAGGTAACACATCAGAACATTCAACCATCTTAAACCATTAGGTTTTATAAAGTCAACTACACATACAACACCTCACTAGTTAAGGGCACATACCACCAGATATGAGTTATTGCTCATTATATTTTGTTCATTGGTGAGTGTATCAAGTATATATGTATTCCTCCACATGTGTTAGTGAATTTCCTCTACTATCTCTATCAAACTGTCCATAAGGAACACCTATAATAAGGAACCTACATACCATAAAATAGAGAAAAATGCTAGTGGTGAATTTCATAATTAGAATGCACTTATATATAAATAATTGCATACCATACATTATAATTTATTTGATTCATATTTTAGGTATAAAGTGATAAAGGAACATTGGAATATCCAAGTGGATGAAACCTTCAAATACTCTGTGTTCTGTACATTATAGTTATTTGAAACACATGTAATAGAATGAATGAATGAATACAGTTCTAAGTTTACATAGGTTTAATTATCTATTTAAGGTCTTGTTACAAGTTTTAATAATTTTACATAAACATTATACTTTATGAATGATGACTAAGAAGCTCTTAGATTATGGGCATACTATGAAACTTTGAGAATGAGTAAAAGCCCTTTATCTTCTAAATGAACTAGTGAAATCCTTTTAAATTATGTAAATAGTTACTATAAGATGTTCTAAAAGTGATTCAAGTGTTTTTGAATTATTGGATGACCCTCAACTTCATTTATGTCTAACTATTTATAAGTCTACTCTTAGATGATTATCGAGAAGGGTAGAGAAAAGAGTTTTAAAGTGAATTGTCTTTATTGTTTGGGTTAATAATTTTTGTAGAGTTGTTAGAAATTTTCTATAAGGAAATAATGTGTCCTTAGACATAAATACTCCTTACATGATAAGATATGATTGACTATGCTTTTTTATTACATAGAAGAACATAGTTTATAAGATGCTTATGATTTATATCTTCATTAAGAGTGTCTCAAATGTTATAGTATTAATTTTATGAAGTTTTAATGTAGTCTTAATGATGATAATAGCATGATTTTAGCCTTAATAAATCAAAATAAGTCTAATTTCCTTAAGAAGGCAAAATTAAGCCTACACATACCTAAAGAGCAAATGTTACTACTGAGACTACATTCAAAAACCAATAAAATAACTGGTTCCTAATCATTTTATATAATCTATAACAGTTGAGTAAATCATTAAATAGGAGGTCATTTAAATTATAGAAGGGATTGTAGTAATGAACTTTAATTTGAGACCTTAATCCACTATTTATTGGTAATATACTTATAATATATTGTTAGAATAAGTAAACAAAGGATAACAATAATAAAGATAAAAAAGTGGAGATTAATTTTTTAGAGAATAATAAGACTTGTTTCAAGTCTACAGACCTAGTATAAAAGGCTATATGCCTAATATAAAACATAATTCTTAAAAGGGTCTAGAAATTTTTTAAATTATTAGTTGTGAATCATTAAAGAGTAAGGGATAGAGATTAAATTTCATTGGTCTTTCAAGATCAGTATAATACATACTATTTTTTTACAATCATTAAGGTACCTGGATTATTGAATAGTAAATTAAGGAATTATGAAGGGAATAACCTAGGATCATATTTAAGAAGTGTGAGTGATTTTTTGAACCAAACCTCAATTAGTAAAATTATTACAAAGATATGCACTATGTAAATATAATTGTGTAAAGAGATCAATAAAGGAAGTTTGTTGATGTTGAAGATATGTTTTATGAATAAAAAGCACTTGCTCATATGTTTTTAGTCCTTATTACACATGTTTCAATTGATTCTAAAATGATCTTTGACTAATAAAACATGAGAAAGGATGTTTATGATAGTTTGTCACTATAAATAAAGTTATGACTCGTATAAGGAAACTTATTTTTCTTGTAACCAAAGGAGATATGAAGGTTAGATTTTTTGTGTCATCTTGTTCTTACCTACATAAATAACATCTAACTCAAGTTAAGGTATAATATTGATATAGAAGCATCATTTCAAATGATATAATTGTACTTGAAAAGGTAGTATAGGTCTTAATAATCTCAAATTGTCTTTTAATATAATAAAGGATTGTGTCTTGGTATTAGAAATATATCTACATAGGTTTGAAGTATAGAATAACTATTCCCTCCAAAGTATAATTTGAATCAATACCTCTTATGTAAATATATATAAAAAATGTACTCATTTAGCAACCAATATCAATTACCATTGGTTTCTTAGGTGTTTTCAACATTGGAGGGATTCCTCTATATCTTTTCCAAGTAATAGTCATTTTAGAAAATCAAGAAAAGGTAAATGTATCAAAAGGTTATTCTTAACAAATACTTTTCTATCTTAAGTTGCAGAGGCTAAGAAGAATCTTGAGTAAAATTAGTCATCTCTAATATTGGATAACCATCCAAAAAACTTGAACACATTTATTATATAATGAATGAGGCATCCAAGACCATTAGGAGGCATAAAATAACCAAACTTCTCTCCATGAAGGACTACTGATAGTTTTTTATTAAGGAACATGGGTCTGAATGTATTGGGAAGCAAGTTTCTTGTAAATTAAAGGTATTGTGTTACTTTAATTTTTATAATTAAGTTTTTTATTAATTAATGATTAATATTTTTATCATTTTTGAAGTGATTTACAAGTTGGATCAAGATTTATACTATTGTAAACTCTTACTACTTTATTTTTATATGCATACAAATAAAGATAGTCATCTAAATCACTTGTATATTAATACATGAATTGTAATTGAATATTTTAATAGTTGAAAGGGTCTCTAAAGAGTATTTTAAAGGCACTATATTGATTCAAAACATCTTAAACTTCATGAACAATTAGTAAAAAGCTTTTAGCTTATGTATAACATGAGAAACCCTAGAACTGGGTTTTCTTCACAAAAAGATGCATATATTGAATTTCAACATATAAATCCTCTAAAAAAAATTATGAAGTTGGTGATAGATGTTTTTTATCCCATCCAAGTATTAGTTAGTAAAGGGAAGCCATGTATAAAGATAAATAGTTGACTGAGTCCGAAGTCTTATACGTGTTGATAACACTCGAATCACTTCAACCAATAAAAACCACTTTAGGGTAAATCATGTGCCCAATGAGGTGGGTCCACAAGCATTTTATTAGTATTAAAAAATTAGGTACATATAAAGGGTGTCAATATGTTATTAACCATTTTACACTCTTTAACATGAATATATAGGTTTCCATGTATGACTAGTAAAAACCAACTACCCAAATAACTAACTCTCGATGGGAATTCAACCAGTAAGTTAGTTTTATTGTTAACATAAAATATAAAATCAAATTAAATAAATATGACAATTTTTATTTAATGGGGTGTCTTTATAAATAAATATGCATGCCCCTTTATAATTTATTTATTACCAAAAACCTAAACCAAAGTTAAGACTTTGGAATAAGTACTAACAAACCCCCCATGATCCAAAGTCAATTCTTTGGACACATGGCAAGAATGTTTTTGAATTTATGAATTTTAGTTCTATCAAGGGTTTTTGTGAAGATATCATATGTCTAATCAACAGTTTTACAATATGTTGGATCAAGTCTTTATTTACCACTAGAATTTATATATAATTATATTTGACATCTATATGTTTTGTATTTCCATGAAATACTAGGTTTTTAGACATATTGATTTCACTTTGATTATCAATGTATAACTATTTAGGATCAATCTAAAAAAATTTAAGATCTTCAAGAATCCCTTATAAATAAATAAAATATCTAGAAGCATCTAATGTTGTGATGTATTCTATTTTATATGATGAATTTGATACCATATCCTACTTCTTATAACACCACATAATGGCAGTTGAACCCATGTACATAGTGTACCCTATTGTAGACACTCTATCATCCACACATACACCAAAATTTGCATCACAATACCCACCAAGTTTAAAGATATTTTTGTGGTGGTACTCAAATCCATATGTTTTTATTCCCTAAAGTTAATGAATTACTCTTTTTGCTAGATGCTATTGAATTTCTCTAGGCTCATGTGTAAACCTAGATAAAATTACAACTACAAAGGATATACTAGGCCTAGTAGTCATCAAATATATCCAACCTCCCACTAACTTTCAGTATTAGGTGCCATAAAAAATTCACTACCATCATCCATAGATAGTTTCAATTTACTTTCCATGGGAGTGAGGGTATGTTTACAATCATTCATGGAAAACCAATTCAATAACTCAGAAACATACTTAGTTTATGAAATGAAAATACTTTGATCTTTCTGAGTAAATTCTAATGAAGTCCAAGATATGTCATCTCAAACCCATATTTTAATTCCTTCTTCATAGACTTTTTATGGTTGTAATCATTTCATATGACAAATAATTCATTGACATAGAGAACAAGAATCACCAATTTCTTTCCCTTCATTGAAATATTGAGAGTATCATCATATTCACTATGTGTAAAGCTAATTTTATATAGGTAGGAATCCATTTTTTCATACCAAGCCCTAGGTGTTTAATTGTGCCCATAGAGAGCTTTGATTAATTTACACACTTTGTGTTCTACACCCACTTTCTCAAAACCTTGGGGTTGTTTCATATACACTTCTTGATATAAATCACCAGTCAAAAAATCACTTTTGACATCTATCTAATCTAATTTCAATCCATTTGTGCTACTAATGGAAGTACTATATGAATAATGTGTCATTTTCTAGTTTGTTTAAATATTTTCTTATTGTTCATTAAACCCATTTTGTGCTACTAATGGAAGTAATATATGCTTTCATATGAATAATGTCTCTTGAATTATGTTTATTAATGGATCCATATGATTTATACTTGACACTATAAACCCAATTTCATCTGATGGATTAAACATATGGGGGAGGATCAACCAAAACCCAAGTATAATTGTTAAGAATGGAACCATACTCATTTTGCATTGTAGTTTGATAAATATATTTAGTGGAAGCCTAATTAAAGGTGTATGGCTCAATGGAAGAATTAATAACAACCATTTCATAATTTACCTATTTACAAGAACTCTTGTGACCTATTAAACAAACTTCATCTACTTTCAAGTTAGAAAAACTATTTTGAGCCCATTTTGGATACTAGTCTAAATTGCTAAGATCAATAATACCATAATTCTCTTCATGTGCACCATTTTGATGAATATTTAGATAATTTTAAACATTTTATAAGTTATCATCCTATTAAATACTCAAGGAATTAGACTAAATGGAAAGAATATCTTTTTCATACCACAATATATGAGAGTTAGCCTCATTATTGAATCCCTTAGTACTATTTTGAATCTTCCTCTCTAAATTATCAAATTTTACGTCAAGATATATAGTGTTCATATTACCAAATTCATCAAATATCACATCCTTTCTCACTATGAATTTACATGTATCCTATGCAAGCAACAAACACCCATTATCATTTTTTGAATACTCAAGAAAGATTCATTTTCTACTTTGAGTTTCCAAATTAGTTCGATGTTTAGTAGGAAATAAATAAAAACAAATATATACAAAAAAAAATCAATGTATTTAATTACTCCAATCATAGGCTTTGAAAAATGTATTTGAAAAAGTTAATTTTTGAGTAATTTTTCAAATGTTGACACCAAAGTTTAATAAAAGGGCATATCTGAACTTTACAAAATTGATTTCACATGAGCCTTCCTTGTCCAATGACATGAATTATTTCACCTCTTATTTTACCCAAGATCACCACACTTTCTTTACCATGATTTGATACCATTGATATAATATGAATCGCTTTAACCATTAAAATTCACTTTAGGGTAAATCTTGTGACCACTGAGGTGGGTCCACAATTATTTTATTGATATTAAAAACTAAGGTACATAGAAATTTTTCTAATGTTTTTTTAACCATTTTATGCACTCAAAAATTAATATATAATTTCTAACTTATGAACAGTAAAAATCAACTACACAAATAAACAACTCTCCATGAGAATTCGACTTGTATGTTAGTCTTATTATTAACACAAAATAATAAAATATCACAATGGTTATTTAATAGGTTGTGTTTATAAACAAATATGCATGAAACTTTATAATTTATTTATTACCTAACAACCTAAAATAAAGTTAAAACTTTGGAACAAGTCCTAACAGGTGTATATTAAGAGACCTAGGAAAGAATGAGAAATGGTTGTTTTATATTGTCTTTGACTTCAAATCATGTATAAAGGTATATTCATTATATTTTATCTCTAAAAATTGGTTTATATTGAGTTACAATTGATTTTAAGATTTATCATGTCCTATAATTTCACCTAGAGTTGATTGTGTAGAACACATACTATATGTCATAGTCTTAGGAAGGGTTAAGAAACTAGAAAGTGGTTTATGATGTTATTATGATATAAATACTATAAAAACTGGTGTACGTGGTTTATATACTATTTTACACATGGTTAAATGATTTTTTCAACCTATAATTGGTTTTATTATAGTAATCATAAAGTGTACATCATATAGACCTAGTAGACTATGCTTAGTCTGGGTTATAACATCAAATGAGAGATTTTGATTATTTTTGAATTTTTATTAATTACATAACAATGTATGAAGGGTTTCAATATTGGATTAAAATTTTAAATCACTTGAAGAAGGGAAAAAATTCCATTGACCATTGAAACAAATCAAGGTTTCCTAACGCAATCATAAATATACCTATACAGTCCTAAAGGGAGAAAAACAAAGTTGTTATTAAGTTTTATCTTTAAGAGACCAATGAAGGGAGATTGGTTTATATATATTAAATTTATATCTATAGCTAAATAAGACACTCTATGAGTCATAATAAATAGTCTTGAAGTTATAAAACTCTTTTTGTATATTGAATAAACCTACATACAGTCTTAAAATAGGGTTAGGATAGAATTGAGAATTTTTATTATAAATTTTTCTAACTGGTGTTTGAAACTAGTCTAAATAGACTCTATAAGACTCATATTATATCTCTAAATATTTCAATGAATTTCTGAGATGTCTAACTATAGGGATAGTGGTGTTTTTTTTAAGGTGTCTCATCCATGGATCAAAACAAAAGTTGTAGACTATCAAGATAGATTATGTCATAACATTGAAGTAATAAGTTCATAAAGATACATTAAGTATCACTTGGTTTAAATTCCAAGTGGATGAAACCTTCAAATACCCTAATTTTTGTGCATTTATAAAAATTGTAGCCAATGGAGAAATGTGAAAAAGTGTGCAAGAACTTGGTCTAATAATTGAAATGCCATAGAGGGTTATAAATATCCTTATATCTATGTTAGAAAAGATAGAATGTTTCTAAACTTAATTAACCATCGTTAATAAGCTCTTGGGCTTTGGATTTTTTGAGAAACCCTATATCAGGGTTTAAATCACAAATTAAGCCATAACTTAATTTTTAGCAAATGGAATTCCCTCAAACTTTGAGATAACATAGAAGATGAAATTTATGAGATAATACAAATTTTAGAAGATTAAATTAATCTCTATGTAATGATATGTGATTGATTGATTTTTGTCCCACATTTACATTATCATCGAGTAATATTGAAAAGGTGAATTGTTTTATTATTTTACTTGTTATTTGTTTCCAAAACTTATTTTAAGGTTTATGATAAGTAGATAATGCTTTAATAGGTAATCCAAGTCATTTGTGGAGTGCTTTGAATCAATATCTATCAAAAAGGGTGGAATAGTCAATTTGATGGGATAATTGGTGTTTTAACTTGTAGAAGGTCTTATATCACTATAGAAATGGACATAATTTTGTCCTAATAACTATCATTCATGAAAATAAAGAAAGAGGAATGATTCATGAGAAAAAATATATATATTTCATGATTTCATGCCTATTAAACATAATAAAGGATGTATTGCTTAAAGAAGTCCAAACAAAATTTGCTTAATCAGATTATCAAGTGTGGATCACTAAGGATAGAGATAGGAATAAAGTGCATTGATATTCGAAGACCAATATTAGAATATATTCTTTTTTTCAAGAATTAATAGATTTATAATTGTTTTTTGAATGTTAATCTAAGCAAGTAATCAAGCATTTATCCTAATATAGTGATTTAAACATGTAATATTGTCATAATACAACATACAAATAATATGAGAGGATATTACATCACAAAGATCAAATCAGAAAAAGAAATCCATTCCAAAATGAAAAGGTAGTGTAGCATTTGTAATCATTTTATTCATATAAGTTGTTTAAAAGAATAAGGAGTGTTATCATATTTTCTAAAGCTGACATGGTTGACTATTAAATTTGTAATTCCATTTATGTTAATTTCATTTTCAAATAAAATGATACAATATATGGCCACAAAAACTAAAACTATAATAAGGTGGTCACCCACCTTTCAAAATATGCCTTTTATAGTACATGAAAAATCATATATGGCATTAAAATATTTAGTGTATCTATATAATATGTATGGTCATGAAAATACTTATCACTAGAGCCAATAGAGCTAGGTGATGAAGCCACTTTATCTCCTTTTCATCTATTTGTATCTCAATTTACTACCCTGTTAAGATATTTTTTCTAGGCTTATCATTTACATTTATTTGGAGGAAGATTTTGAAAATGATTTATCTCCTATGACATGTTATTATGTCTTCTTTTTTTAATTTTTATATGAAGTCTCTCTCTACAAAGGGAGGTGTCATACCCATCATGCACGTGTTGGAATAGATGGGTCATTGGGTGTTATGAGATTGATATCGATCTAATTTAGACCTCATTGAAAACATCACGCATGCACATTTTTAAGAATGACATCATTTCAATTATGTAATAAGTTATAAAAAACTTGTCAAAAATTTATCATGCTTCTTATATCAAGGAATCAATTGTGTCAAATTCAATAGTAAAAATGACCTATTAAAAAAAATGAAAAATATCCTGTTATAAATTTAAAGAAATATAAACTGAAATGAGTATTAAAATAGATATGTATTACATTATTAGAATCCCTTGATTCATTTTTAGTATCATTTACCAAATCTATTGCTTCAGTTGCATTAAACTAATTTATTGCTCTCACATCCACACATGATTCAATGTCATATTCATGATTTAATCATTCGATATCAATATCTATTTATCCTCCAAAAAAATCTCCTTTTTCAATATCTATGCATTTTAAATTAGAAAAATTATTCATGAAATTGATATTTTCCAACAAAATGTAAAAAAATAAGGACACCTTCAAGTAGAAATAAGCCTTACATTATGTTGTGCATGAATGTAGTCAACGCGATAATAAACACTATCCCTCATGTGATATAATACCAACTCTCTTATAAAAGTTCTCAATAGTTCCATCTTAATCACATGTTTTAAAATGTAACCTTAGAGTGAAAAAATTCAATTGCACATCGACATGGAAGGCATTATAGTGTGGATGTGATCATGCACTATCTCATATGTCTAACTCCACAAACATGCCACACGAAGATTATTGTTATGGAATTGGACATGAATGTCTAAAATCTGAAAAGCCCTAAATAATGAAACATTTTAAACTCTATCTAGTTTGAAGTTCCTATGGAATCCACTATCCTTGCATATTTTTAGCGACTAATAGTATGTATAAACCATTATTGTTAATTTGTTAACTAGCCAATTGACCCTACATTGTGTAGAAGTGTTTATTGTCCTCAATAAAAACCTCTTCAAATGGGAATAGTAACTTTCTATGGATGAATTTGTTTCTTATGCAACATGTGGAAGGGTGAGATAACATCATGACCACATTCCCACATGATGAATCCAATGTTACTCCTAGTATTTGTCAAAGTTTAACTATGTGGATTGATACTTGTAAAAAAAAAATTGGACTCCTTGTTTTCCATTTCATCATCAATTCAATTATGCATATGTCACCTAATTCACCAAACATTACACATTATAAAACATCTTCTCTCACCTTATCTATTAAAATTTTTATCCATGTATGATGTGCATGCAAATTTCACAAGTAGATGTCATAATTTAATGTTTCCATACATATCATGATTGTTTTTTAATGCTTCATAATTTATCCTGACCATGGTATGTATGAACTTCAACATATATAGGTCATACTATTCAACAAAATATCAAAGACTTTCCTAACATATTTTATCTCCAAAACAACATCATGCATCATGAAATCATTAAGTTTACACTCTATCTTTAATATGTACTCTTTCCAAAAGTATTTGCATTCATTGCCTAATGTTTATAGTAAAAATGCATGACATGGTGACCTAGGTAATAGGAATTCCTTGGTGTTGGGAATCAAATACCATTAATGAGTACAATTGGAAATGTCCGGAGATATTAAAAAATAATTGAGCTTCCAAGTTATGAAATAGTTAAATTATCAACTACTATTACAATCATAGAAAACATACCTACATTACATTTTTGCTGAAGCTTGAGTCCACCAATAAGATAGAATTCCTAGATATCATCAACCATTATAGTTTTTGTGAGAGTTGTATGCCCAATATGAAGGGAATTTACCCATCCCCATTTATCCCCCCACCATTGTATCCTTGATAGACAAACTACTTGTCAGTATTTGGTAGTGCCCATTCCTAAATACTTTTAGTATCATTGGGACTATAAACATATTTCCTCCTTGATATTATATGTTGTATATATCATGCATACCAAGGAAATAATCTTACACTATTTGAGAATTGAACATCACTAGTTTCTCATGCACCATCTTATAGTGCCTAAGATGGATAGAATCAATAGGAATTCCCATCATTAATAGCCTATGAACCCATTCATTCAATTAGGGGATGATGTTTGGCATGTAAAAATGTTTTTTCCCCTTGAACTATTCATAATGTTCACCATAAAAGTGATTGCCTTGACTGTCTATGTGTTCTACCTAATTGTATGTGATCAACACATCATCAAGTCTAATGGTCTTTCAAATTGTTCTAAAATGACACTGATAGCCACATATTAAATGTTTATGGTCTAGTCATCAACCTTTTCCCATCTTTACCCTACTAATATGTCCTTTGATAGACAATCCAATCCCTAAAAATCCTTGAGCCCTTACAAACACAAATATCTTTATGTAAATGTTAGACATGTGAAACATAATGAAATTGAAAATTAGATACACAAAATACATAAAAGTGGATCACAACAACATAGTAATATACCCACACATGCAATATAGATTAGTAGGTCACCTATATGAAATATTTGAAAGTATAAGTGGTCGTATTGTGATTTCTAGATTGAATTGCCTTTTTAATATGATGGGAGGCACAAAAATTTATATGGAAAAACTTCTTTGTTAACTATCCTTTCACAAAATGCTTCACCCTATCAACATCTAGAAAAGTGACCCACATGTCTTCTTCATGTTAGGAATAAAATATCATATAGTGTGATTAATTAAAGAAGAAGAAAAGATACAAAATGAAGAGATAAAAGGGAATCACATTACATAAATTATGTGGGAAACCCTTTCAAACAAGTAAGGAAAAAAAACATGGGGAAAAGGTAGTGTCATACTTCATATTAATTAACATCAGCTCTCTTATACAATAACTCCTCCATGAACTCCTTTGGTTCTAACAACCAAGCACTCAATGCTTCCACCTAAAGCATTCAGGTTGTGAACCAAGCATAAATTTTCCTCCAAGATCAAACATCTAAGCATTCAAGTCCAAGCTTTCATGGATCCTAAAATAGGATAACAAATACAAAGAGAAAGCATGTTATTAATATCATTTACAATGAGAAGAGAGAAGAGAGAGAGAAACATAATAGTGGCCCTAAAAAGTCTCCACATATCAGTGAGGTGTCATTTGATATTCAAAGGTATTTGTCTATATGTGTAAAAGTCATCAAATTTGATCCTTTATTAGACAAGAACATGTGCCACATTCATGTGGCTATATAACCTATATCACAATTCTATAAGTGAGTCCAAACACTCAATAGTGTTCTTATTTTCATCACCAAGGGTTAAAAAAGTAGATACTCAAATTTAGACAAGATCCAAGCCACCATATGTCACTCCAACTATCACACACCACACACACATGTGAGGTCAATCTACAATAGTGCATTATTGTTTTCATTTTCACATGTGAACACAAGATTCCAAAAGGTGTTGTAATCACCTTTTGACTCTAATTAGACACAGAAATATTAGGATCCCTTAGAAATTCAACCCATACATGAGCCCCTATCATTTTCACACCAAAATAAACCCATGTACTCTAGTGGAGTGCTACACCCCACACATGTCACATCATCCTAATCACACTTGGGACCCTCTATAGACCCTTGTCACATCACCAATCAACCACATCACTAACCATGCACATCACCAATCAACCACATCACTAACCATGCACATCACCAACATGCTACATCACCATGAATAATGGCCATGAATAGTGATTCATGAATAGTGAATTCACACCTAATATACTCCCACTTAAAGTCAATATACACATGATTTTACCATACCTTAGTATTCTACAGCAAGTTATCCATCTATGCCCATTGTTTCCCTCACACAAACTGGGTAGAAGTTTTATTACACTACTAAAAATTATTTACCCTAAATGGCTTTGTCAACATCTGCTCATCCATAACAAATTATAACACTGAAGTGGCTCTAACTTCTCCATAGACTAATCCTCCATCTGAGATTTTTCCATGAACCATCTCACAACTCCCCCTCCTTGGTAATATCTAGTTTAGTGCTATACATGGCATCATGAGGTTTATTACTCTTGATGAATCCAATATGCAGGACACAACATGTTTTCTCCTCTTTGAAGACAATATTGGGAAGATTTCTCACAATGCAAGAAGTGGGATACTTCCTTTATTTCATGTCCTTGTGCATATCTATCCTTGGTTTGATACTCTTATCACCTTCATCTCATGTGTCATATTAATTGATCCATCAAACTAGTGATCATGTTGGGGTTTACATCTAAAATGTCAACAACACATAGAAATAACATATACTAAACAAATTACATCTGCATGAACATACTAAATATCTTGTACTACATGTATGGTACCTAACCAAACTTGTATAGTGATTTATTCAATATGAAAACAAGAAACATATTTTTCCTCATCCATCTATCTTTATCACCCTAAAAGAGATCACCATGTAGTAATAATGATGTTCCAACTCCTTAAATAAAAAATAGTGCACATAGTACTATTGATAGTAGTGAGGAGAGAATATCTAATAAAATTCAAAACTAGACTTCTTTGCATAGCCTTCAAAGATATCAACACGACACAAGTTCACTAGATCAATCATAGCTCATAGGAAGTCATCTCACTACTCATGCATCACTTCACCTACCAATTTTTTGATCCCATATCCAAAATGCATCTTGATCTATCAAATGTTGCCAAAATACCAACTCATGTGCCTTTTAGTGTTACTCTTTGCATCATTCTACATGGCCAACACCATAACTATAAACATAAGACTCCATCACCTTAAGTTATATCATCAACACCATCATTATCCTTCTAGTAACACTAGGTCTAAGTTTATATTTTGCATGTGTCATTTAGGTACCAATCATTCCAAAAATAACAAAATTGGACCAATCATAGTGCTTAGTGTACTAATGCACCTACAACATTTTCGAGCCTAAAAAATGCATCCAAAATTTATCGCATGTCCAAACACACAATCTTATCCTTTAGGGAAAAATAGGTCTCAATTTTTCATCTGTATCTTCATCTTCTTCATCCTCATCTACATCAATATAGGTACAAATTTAGCTTTCTTTGTACCTCCTTTTTTATGGATTTTTGTATTTTACAACATCTCAGATAGTAACATGTAGTCACTAGGATCCCACATCATACACACCTTTAATTTGTTTCTAATAACCATAACAAGTTTATGCCTTCTCCTAAAACCCCTATAAAGGATACCAACATACTCATCAAACTATATAGTTACTTCATATTCAATAAGAACACTATACAAGATGTTGACTTGTCTATCAAAGATTTTTTATCTTCTCCTCCACTCATGTGTGGGATTCTCCTTTACAACTTGAATAGAATAGGATCTTCACCAAGAGATCATCCACCTTGATCCATAGAGAGATACCTACCAAAATAAAACTTTTTTTTCCATCTTGAACTTAGTTTCTCCTCCTATCACAGTAGCTTCAACTTGCAAAAATGAGCCAAAAACATAAAACACTCATAAATAGGCATTTTTCACCATGGGTATAATACTATATGTTAAGAATCAAATCTCCTATATTTTGAGTAATTAAAAAAAAATAGATACAAAAGCAACAAATAAAAGGGAAACACATTACATAGAGATTATGTGTAAAACCCTTACAAACAAATAAAGGAAAAAACCATGGGAAAAGTGGCAGCATTAGACTTCATATTAATCAACATCAAATCTCTTTTATAATAAAACCTATAGTAAATCCTTCACTAATAACAACCAAGCCCTCAATGCTTCCACCTAAATCATTCAGGTTGTGAACCAAAGATAATAATGCCTCTAGGATCCAACCTCTAAGCATGCAAGCACAAGCTTGGATGGATCCTCTAACATGATAACAATAGAAATAGAAATCATGTTATTAGTACTATTTACAATGAGAAGAGAGAGGGGAGAGAGAAACATCATAGTGGCCACAAAAATTTTCCACATTTGAGTGTGGTGTCATGTGATCTTCAAAACTATTTGTCTTTATTTTGAAAAGTCATCATATTTAATCCTTCATTAGATAAGAACATTTTCCACCTTCATGTGGTTCAAAAATGAGCATTCCACTTCAAAAAGTGAGTCTAAACATTAGGAGTGTTCTTCTTATCTTCATCCCTAAGGGTCGCCAAAGTGGATGCTCCACTTTAGACAAGATCCATGCCATCCCATGTGACTTTAATAATTTCACCCCACTCACACATGTGAGGTCAATCTACAATAGTTAATTCTTTTCTTCATCTTCACATGTGAACATAAGAGTCCAAAAGGTATTGAAATCACCTTTTGACTCTAACCAAACATGTGAATCCTATGGCCCCTTAGAAATTTGATCCATACACAACCTCTTGTCTTTTGCACACTAAGACAAAATCCATGTCCTTTAGTGGATTTATACACCTCACACCTATCACATCATCCTTATCACACTTGGGATTCTTTATGGACCCCAACCACATGACTAACCATCCACATCACCAGCATGCCACATCACCATTAATAATGATTTATGACTAGTGAATTCACACCTAACATCATGTTACTATAGGAAACATTTACCACTTAATATTGTCAAATTCAAATAGACCATACTTTGCCTTCTACAATGAAAGGTGCATGATTGCATCCCACTTATCCACCATATATTCTAGCATCCAAAAAAATATTTCATTTTAGTAATAAGTAATGAACACCATGAATGATCAAATGTTGAAATATATGGACAATAATGTATTGTTGACGTGTACAATAGTGTTTAACACCAATTTCTATTAAACAACTTCAAACAAAGAATGAAAATGAATTATTATATTTCCATGTGTTGATTATATTTAACCCAACTGGAATATTGAAATGAAGTATGAAATGTAGATTAAGTATGATAGACATATATGGCTATGGTACAAACATAATTATGAAGTCAATAAATTCATTTGTATAGTCATTTATTTTTGTTGCAAACTATGTATAAGAATAAAATGGTTTTTATCCTATACGGCAATGAATCAAATAAGGGCATATTATGAATAATGGAAAATAACCTCACTAACATAAAATTAATAAAATTTACAGTGTTATATATATTCATATGTTGTTTATATTCATATTGTAGAGTAATTTTTACTCTACGCCATATTTAATTTATTTTTTATCTGAGCGCTGCAATTTTGGTTCCTGCATGCCTTGGTCATAGTAGCAGAGTTTCAGAGCAGAGGATGGGTTCATTTCACCTATGTATCAAGTTCAAGCAGATGCTACCAAGTGTCACTTTTTGGGAGACAAAGCCGACAGTTGGTGTTCCCCGAGTCCCCTTTTTGTAACCTTCAAGAACCGCAGACCGTTCCACATACCCAGTAGCAGTTAAGAGGAATGCACCATGTGTTAGCATTCACATCTCATATTGGCATCCACTTTTCATTTAAATACTTTCAACATAAAGCAGTAGATAAGGTGGAAAGAGCCAAAAGGTAGCGAAAGGCACCACATACCTTTAGACGAAGAAGTGGAAGATGTCGCGTATCTTCCCAGAAGCAGCAGAAATTTCCACATGTCAACATTCGAGGGATCATCCTTGAGTTTCATTGTTGAATAAAGGTTGTGGTGGGCCTCGGGTGTTACTTCAAAATCCATGGAAGCTACTAGGTGTCGCCATCTATAAGAGCCTATTATGAATTCCGAATAAAACTACATCACAGCCAAGGAAAGGGAGAGGGCCACATGTCTTCGATGAACCCGATGGAGAGCGCCAAATGTCATTTTATGATGCCTAGAGGATTTTTAGAAAATTGACTAAGTGTCTTCTCCCATTTCAAACATAACGGGGTGTTCCATGTACCTATTGCCATAAAGCAAAATGGAGGGAAAATCAGCTAAAATTAATTTAATTAGATGGAACAGTTCATCTGGTAGATTTTTGGAGCCCCCCACAGCATTGAAGGCACCTTCTACTTGTCCCATGTGAGCAAAGGACAGAGAAGATTGCATGGGAAAGAGGATGATGAAAGGAGTGATCCAAGGCTATATAAGCAAGATTGTAAAATCAAGAGGGGGGAATTCTCATAGTTTTAGACTATCTGAAGTTTGTGGCCAATAATATCATTTGCTCTTGTCTCAATTTTCTTGAGTTGTAAAGTTTATGTAATCATGCATGTTTTTGTGCCCCTTATGTGGCTGAATGAATTGAGGAAATTTGAGCTCCATGCCTTTGTTGATGTTATCTGTGTTGTTTGCAAAGTAGTCTATACTATAGATTTTCTAGTGCGGTGATTGGAAATGTTATTTGCTTTTATCTCATTTTCTTAAATCTAAAGATTTACATGACTGTGCGTGACTTCTACACCTCCTATGTGATTGGAAGATTCTATTAAGAAGATTGAACACTATGCCTTTGTTGACAATTCATGTATCTCAGCAAAAGACTCCCTTGTTGTGAGCCTCTATTTCTGTTATTCCAATCTTTTACATTGATCATGCACTTGTCTGCTCTTAAATGTAATAGAATCACATAATAGTTTCATTGTGCTCAGGTTAGGATTAGGATTACTCTTAGGCGCATTACCATAGTTAGGTTTTAATTCCTGCATTTTGCATTTCTGTTTAGTCTCCTATCCCTTTTCCCCAACACCCAATACAAAAGAAGAGACCAACTTCTTTAAAATCTGGAGGTTGTTTTCAAGCCACATTGTCCCATAGCTTGAAACTTCCCATTGTTGTTGATTAAGATCTAGCACAATTTTAAGACATCAACAATTTTTGGCACACTCGGTGGGACCTGTCTTGAAGTCTCTTTCAAGACTGCATGAACCAAAGAGCTACGAGGATTAGTAGCTATACCTATACCAAATATGGGAGCCCCTGTAACCCCAAGAAATTATGCAAGCTGGAATGCTGATGAAGAGGAAATAATCTCAGACTTTCTTCTCACTTTGCAAGATAGCTATGAATTGGTTACAAATGAACATAACAACTTTAAGCCTTAGTTGTATGTGTAAAATTATTGCACTCTTTCAAAATTATCCTTCCAAGAGGATAAAGTCATGAAAGAGGAGGATAATGCAACAAAGGATGAGTTTGACGCGGTCTGCCATGAAGCAGAAGGAAACGGGTCAAACCATGATGCACTGCAGAGGGCTAATGGTGATAAACCAGCAACCACTGATTTCTTAGTGAAGAGCACCAGTTTGAGGGACCAACATTCAACAAGCTTCCAAGGACAAGAAGAGTACGTATATGTCAGAAGCATGTTTGATTTTGAACCACTCAGATACAAGTCAAGCTAGGTGACAGGTAAGAGGAGCAAGTCACCAAATCTCTTTTTCTTTTAGCCACTTGTCTGCCACCATAAATCTTCTTACTAGGAAGGGGACTTCAAAAATGTTCCTTTTGATCCAGGAGGGAGACAAATATACCTGGTTAGCTATATATAGTAGTTTTCTTTCAATATTGTTGCTCTATTTTCCCATTCTTTCTTGCTCTATTCTTTTGAATAAGTGTTCTTTGAGCACATGGCCGCGTAGCGGGAGTCAGGTTCTTTTTGAGTAGGCTCAAAAGTCTTGGTGGCCACCAATAACTGTAGAGTAATTTTTACTCTATGTTGTATTTAATTTATTTTTTATCCGAGTGCTGCAATTTTGGTTCCTACATGCCTTGGTCATAATAGTAGAGTTTCAGAGCAGAGGACAGGTTCATTTCGCCTATGTATCAAGTTCAAGCGGATGCTGCCAAGTGTCACTTTCTAGGAGACAAAGCTAACAGTTGGCATTCCTCAAGTCCCCTTTTTGTAACCTTTGAGAATTGTGGATCGTGCCACATACCCAGTAGCAGTTAAGCGAAATGCACCACATGTCAGCATTCACATCTCATATCGGCATCTGCTTTTGATTCAAAGAATTTCAACATAAAGCAGCAAAGAAAGCAGAAAGCACCAAAAGGTAGTGGAAGGTGTCATGTACCTTTAGATGAAGAAGCAAAAGATGCCACGTATCTTCCCAAGAGCAACAGAGATTTCCACGTGTCAACGTCTGAGGGATCATCCTCGAGTTTCATTGCTGAATAAAGGTTGTGGTGGGCCTCGGGTGTTACTTCAAAATCCATGGAAGCTACCAGGTGTCACCATCTGTAAGAGCCTATTATGAGTCCTGAATAAAACTATAGCATAGCCAAGGAAAGGGAGAGGGCCACATGTCTTCAATGAACCCAGCGGAGAGTGCCAAATGTCATTTTCTGATGCCTAGAGGATTTTTAGAAAATTGACTGAGTGTCCTCCAATTCAAACATAATAGGGTGTTTCATGTACCTATTGCCACAAAGTGAAATGGAGGAAAAATTGGCTGGAATTAATTCAATTAGATGGAACGGTTCATCTGGTAGATTTTTGGAGCCCCCCATAGCATTGAAGGTGCCGTCTATTTGTCCCCTGTGAGCAAAGGACGGAGAAGATTGCGTGGGAAAGAGGATGATGAAAGGAGTGATCCAAGGCTATATAAGCAAGATTGTAAAATCAAGAGGGGGGGAATTCTCATAGTTTTAGACTATCTAAAGTTTGTGGCCAATAATATCATTTGCTCTTGTCTCAATTTTCTTGAGTTGTAAAGTTCATATAATCGTGCATGTTTCTGTGCCCCTTATGTGGCTGAATGAATTGAGGAAATTTGAGCTCCATGCCTTTGTTGATGTTATCTGTGTTGTTTGCAAACTAGTCTATACTGTAGATTTTCTAGTGCGGTGATTGGAAATGTTATTTGCTTTTGTCTCATTTTCTTGAATCTAAATATTTACATGGTTGTGCATGACTTCTGTGCCTCCTATGTGATTGAAATATTCTATTAATAAGATTGAACACTATGCCTTTGTTGATAATTCTTGTATCTCATCAAAAGGCTCCCCTATTGTGAGCCTCTATTTCTATTATTCCAATCTTTTACATTGATCATGCACTTGTCTGCTCTTAAATGTAATAGAATCACATAATAGTTTCATTGTGCTCAGGTTAGGATTAGGATTACTCTCAGGCTCATCGCCATAGTTAGGTTTCAATTCCTACATTTTGCATTTTTGTTTAGTCTCCTATCCCTTTTCCCCAACACCCAATACAAAAGAAGAGACCAGCTTCTTTAAAATCTGGAGGTTGTTTTCAAGCCGTATTCTCCCATAACTTGAAACTTCCCATTGTTGTTGATTAAGATCTATCACAATTTTAAGACATCAACACATATATATTAGAATGAGGCAATATGAAAACACTCACTCCCTTTGGTTTCTATTTGTCTTCGAGCTGCTATGTTTCCATGTGTTTATTGTATTTAACCTCATTCAAATATTGAAATGAAGTATGAAACACATATTGAGCACAACACACATGTATGGATATCTTACACATAAAATTATGAATTTAGTAAATTCAATCTTGTAGTCATTTATTTTTTCTATGAACTACATATAATAATAAAAGGGTTTTGGGCTTATACACCAATGAATCCAGTAAGGGTATATTATAAATAATGGAAAAATACCTCACATACATCAAATGAATACAATTTATAGTGTTATATCCATTCATATATGGTTTATATTTGTATGTATTAGAATGAGGTGATATGTTAACACTCGCTCCTCTAAGTTTCTATATTTTCCTTTGAACTACTATGTTCCATCTGTTGATTATATTTAATCCCATATAAATATCAAAATGGAGTGTGAATCATAGATTGAGCACAACACACATGCATGGATACAATATAGACATAATTATAAAGTTACTAAATTTATACCTATATTCATTTGTTTTCTCTATGAACCACATAGAAGAACAAAAGGGTTTCTGGTATGTATTATAGTGAATCAAGAAGGGGTATATTGTAAATAATGCAAGAAACCTCGCATACATCAACTTATCTATTTATATTTGTAGTGAAACATAGATTGAGCACAACACACATGTATGGATATAATATAGACACAATTATAAAGTTAATAAATTTATAGTGCTATATCTATTCATATGCAACTTATATTTGTACATATCAGAATGAGGTAATACGATGACACTCACTCCTCTTAGTTCTCATATCTATCTTCAAACTATTATGTTTCTATGCATTGATTGTATTTAACCCTATTAGGATATTGAAAAGGGTTTTGGGCATGTAGGTCAGTGAATCAGATAAGGGTATATTGTGAATAATGTAAAAACACCTCACAAAAATCAAATGAATATAATTTATAGTGTTATATCTATTTATATGTAGTTTATATTTTTAAGTATTAGAATGAGGCAATAGATAACACTCACTCCACTCAATATTTATATCTATATTCAAACTACTATGTTTCCATGTGTTGATTGTATTTAACCCCATTAGAATATTGAAATGGATTATGAAACATAGATTGATCAAAACACACATTCATGGCTATGATACATACATACTTATGAAGTCAATGAATTCATCCCTATAGTCATTTTTTTTCTATGTACTACATAGAAGCATATAAGGGTTTTGGGCATGTACACTATGGAATTAGGGAATGGTATATTTATAATAATGGAAAAACACTTCACAAACATCAAAGGAATATAATTTATAGTTATATATCTATTCATATGTGGTTTATATTCTTACGTATTAGAATGAGTCAATATCACAACATGTACTCCCCTCATTTTATGTATCTATCTTCAAACTAATATATTTCCATGTTTTGATTGTATTTAACTCCATTAGAATACCGAAATGAAGTATGAAATTTAGATTGATCATGACACACCTATATGAACATTTCAACCTTGGTTAGGTGCCTTTTCTTTTTCTACAAACTACATAGAAGCACAAAAGGGTTTTGATCATGTACGTTGGATACTAAGGTAAGGGTATATTGGGAATAAAGGCAAAGCATCTCACATGCATCAACGGAATACAATTTGTAGTGATAGATTTATTCATATGCTTACCTCAATAGGTGGGAGATAAAGGCATATCATGTAATTTAAATTTATAACCAACAATACATTACTAACATGTATAATAATTTTAAACACGGATTTTATTTAAACTTATTTAAATATTGATTAGATATGGAGTGCTTTAAAATTTTATAATATACAATAGATTCATATTTGTAATATAACACAAACATAGTTATAACATGTACTCATTTATGCATAATTTTAATGTATGTTGGGATGGTTATTAGTGGATTTTAATAAAATGTTGGCATCATTGTATAATAAAATGGTAATAAAGAGACCACATCTTTGCAAAATAAAATATACATTTTTTGTCATTCAGCTGATATATAACACATGCAAATATAATGTTTACCACATTGAATCATTTTTACATTCCCTTCCATCAAAAAATGGAGAGTACAACTACAAATTTATATTGCCTCCCCCAAAAAAATCAAGAGTACCACTATAAAAAGGATCATAAAAAGTGTAATATGTAGAAATTGATAGTGGCACACATTAGTGATAATGTCATCCACTCCAAAACTAGACACATCATCATAATATTATTCTACAAGAACATCTTATAATTTCATAATGTCAAGCTCAATTTAACTCATTCCCCTTGTTTACTTTCAATCCTTCCTTGATGATCCTTTTTTGACAAATTTGTTTCTATAATGAATGTCAATATTTTGAAATAAATGATACAAAAAATTGGTATCTTTGTGTAATTTACCCAAAAGACCTCCTTTAACATCCTTTTCCCCTATCATCTATACAAAAACAAATTTTGAATCGACCTCCAAAAAAACACCTATCTCCCACACAAGTACAAACATAAGCTAATCCTATCTATTAAGGCAAGATAATGGGGAAACTTTATACTAGCATAATCTTCTATAAACCTATCATATAAGCTTATGAAGATGTTTTCAAGATTGAATAACATGTTATTGATATAAACATCCATCCCTTTCCTCTAAATAGTAACCAATACATGTATTTTTATATCATCCATGCTATGAATATTTTCAAAGCACTGCATGAACATCACAGTATTAGAATTGAAACTACTTAAATTTTACATATACATTGCTTATTCATAGACATGAAATTGAATAAATATGATCATAAAGACTATTAATTGTAAGGTGATTTTAGTGATTATACATGATTGAAATGTATTTTTAGTCATTATAAGAGAGTTGGGTATAAGCTAATCAATTCAGTTCAAAATTAACATTACTATCTATATGGTCATTTTAATGATTATACATGATTAAAATGAATTTATAGTCATTAGAAGAGAATGGGGTAGAAGCTAATCAATTCAATTCAAAAATAAGATTGAGTGTGTATAAAGTAAGCCAAGTAATATAATATTCAAGGTATTAAAATGCCAACTTTTTAGGTATTCAAGGTTATGATATTTAAAAAATATGGATATAAATGCCTCATATTGATGTGAAATTGGGAAAATTTCCTAACACCATGTGTGTTGTACTAGTTAACTATATACTTCCAAACATAACAAAATTTTAATTCATTAAGAATATTGATTATAATTTCAAATGTTATAACTCTCTACCAAGAGATTTCCCTCAATTCATTTCTTTCTACATACATGACTTTTCCCCTTCATATTTCCCATGGAATAGCCCAATACAATATGCATAACACAAATAAGTCTAATATTTCAAATAAAAAAATAGTCACCATAAACCAACATGTATGTTATCCTGAGTCCCCTTATACTCTAAATTAGAATTGCATGTTTGGCATATCAAAATATATGATCTGACATCATTGGAGACATGTCATGGTTATATTTCAAATCATGATGTACGTTTTTGATCATTTGTATTCAACTCTAACTCCACACTTGGAAAATGAGACTCATTCAGTGTCTTATACGTATATAACTAGAAAGACCCATCTATGAACACTAGATAAAGCACCACCACTATATGGTGTACCCCACCTCACCATTGATCTCACATCCCCAACATACTACATAAATTTGGTCTTCACATCAACAAAATGATGCACACATACCACTACTTGGATATGAAGTGTGATTCATTTATTATCTCTTATATAAATCCTTCCAGACATTTGGTCACACAATATTTTAATTTTTTTTTCAATAACCACATTATCTATGTTCTCATCATAAAGAGATTTAAGACCATTAATGATAAATACATAGTATGAACTACTCAATTTTTTACCATCATTAATTGCAATAAAAATAAAGGTTATCACTTGCTTCCTTAGACCATAGACAATATATGCATATTTGAAACACTTTATGGTTTTATCATAGTAGGCAACTATCATAAGACATATATTTTATCCATAATCCTACACAAAAAAAAGAAAACATTATTTTTCAATTCGTATCATATCAAGCCTAATTGAGAGATACATAATTTATCAATATAAACACCAAATTTATACTACAAAACATGGGATGTATAGAGGAGGATGTTCATTACATTGTATTATCATTTGAATTTGATATCTAAGTAATTCATGTCACCCACACTATAAATATGTGGTTTTATTAATCTTATATTAGGTTAAGGCTTTTATTTATCTATAATTTCATCTACAAGCTCTTACATTAATCCCATTATAAACTTGCTAATGACCCCACCAAAATCTACAATTAACAAAAAAATTCCCCTACCCTTTTCAAGCTTACACATTTTCCATACATGGTTGTCAAGATATTGACAAATTTAACATCTATAAAAAATAATAAAGAGATCTTACTATGAGATATACACCTTTCTTCCAGTGTTTTGAGTATGACAAATTTGTTTTTTGAAAGACTTGACTTGAAAATTGTCTAAAAATGATTATTGATGTGGTTATTTTATCACAACACATTTGTTTTAATTTAGTGAGGTATTTTTTCTTTAAATATTCATGTTTTTATGCAGGGTATAATACTAACAATGGAGAGTGGTTTAAAGTTAGAACTAGATGATATTTGAGTTCAAATCCTTGTTCCACAACATTTAAACGTAACTTGTGTATACCCATCATGTCTATCTAAGGTTGATCTTTGGAGCATGAATAAACTCTATCAGACATGTTAGAGGACTTCAGTAACATTCTCAAAAAATTTGATGTTGACATTTTTCCAAAAAAGCTAGTATTTATTTACTTCTATCGATGTGAAATTTATCTCATAAGATAGTGTTTAAGTGTAGCCCAATGATTATTTGTAATAGCTTTTTTAGGGGTTTACTTATGTGTAATAATTTATTCATAATCTTCTAGAGTTTGACCCTGAAATATCAAAGTGAAGAGAAGATATAGATTCATGCGAACTACACATTTAACCAAATAATTCCCCTACCTTTTGTAATCATCCACAGTTTCCATTCATGATTTTCAATCTATTCATAACTTTAACATTTGAAAAAAAAAGTGTTTTCAATTATTGTTCAATATATATCAATACCTTATTCCAAAAAGGCAAGTTTTGTAAAATATGAGAGGATGCTAGCAATATTCATAACCATCACAAGTCCATTTGACCTCCTTTAAGGTCACAATATTATTACTCATGCATATATCAGTTGGATTTTTATGGATATTGATGAGGTGAATATGATGCAAAATTTGTTGTAAATAGACATTGAATTAAATGGACTAGCTTCACTTTTACAGTATTGTGTTTTTATATATGATTATCAAGTATGCATTATTATATATGCACATGTTTATTAAACTTATTATTTTGTGTATCGAAATGTGCAGGATACAAGTATAACCAAAGGATGAAAGGGAAATTATAAGTGCTTATAACCCATTCTACCACTACACACCCTCTTAATCTTAGCTACCTCTTTTCCACCTAGAGTTATCATGGTAGAGCTTACAAAGGAATTAACTTTAGAAATTTGTGTATTATCAATTCATTTGGTTATGGATAATCTCTTTCTCTAAATTTGTTCTTATTTCTAACTATGATCAATTGGATTTACTATTAAAATTTATCTTTCTATTCCATTTTTTTAATATAATTTTTTAAATAGTTTATCAAAGATTTTATTTTACACATTAATATGCAATACTCATACATTAGCTTCTTACATTTGTGAGTATGGCATTAGAAATGAATTGAAATGATTGGTTTTAATGAAATGAAATGGTTGGTTTTAATTTATCCTTGAGACCCAACAATAAATGAAACCATTTACTACCTTAGATTAAATACTCCTCAATATATCAATTATCGTATTTGGTCTTATATATGTATTTATATTTTTTAGTTATAAAATACAATCATTATTTTTGATAGATTATATTGAATACAAAATGAAAATTTTAAACAGACCATCAAAAACACTAAAAGATTATAATAAAAATATATATGTAATCTTTAATGTTTCTTTTTTCCTCTATAGATCATCAAAAACACTAAAGAGTATATATTTTTTATTTATCCTCGATACTCAATAATAAAATAAAACCACTTACTACCTCATATCAAATACACATTGATATATCAATTATTATATTTGGCCATATATTTTTATTTATGTTTTTTAGTTATAAAATACAATCAATATTTTTGATAGATTATATTAAATACAAAATGAAAATTTTAAACATACCATAAAAAACACTAAAAGATTATAATAAAAATATATATGTAATCTTTAAAGTTTCTTTCTTCCTCTATAAACCATCAAAAACACTAAAAGATTATAATAAAAATATATATGCAATCTTTAATGTTTCTTCTTCCTCTATAAACTATACTAATATTTGAAGAGGAATGTTACCATTAAAATGTTGCTTTACTAAGACTATTATTAATAAATTAGCATTTTATAAAAGGTTAAATTGCTAGGGGTTTTAAAAAGCAATGTTGAATAAGCAATCATTAAAAATAATAATGATAGGCAAGGTTGACTGTCAAATTTACTTGTCATCTATGAGATTAAAAATCCTAATGACATACATTTAAAAATCCCTGGATGAATATCTAGCTCAAAACTTCTCATTCTATGATTTTAAATTTTTGGGAGAACAAAGTTTTGCCATTTCAATAAATATGTAAGGAATATTAAACTTATTTCAAAATTTTGGTCTGTGCATAATTATTTATGCCTATATGTATAGTTATATGATTATATCCTAATAATCAATTGGTTAATAGAAAGGCACAAAGAAATCAAATGAATGTTTTTTTAGGGGTGAGATTTTACACTTCATACATTAAATAGATCATTATTTACTTTTAAAATCCCCAAAAAATCATTTGTCCATATTAAAGCCTATCAATTTTCTCTAGGTGTTTAGTTTAAAACAATTTATCTATCTTTTATAGGTTTGTATTTGATTACAAATTTAAACAATTAAGTGTATGACTGGAATCAGGTGTGATATGATTATATAGCGGGGGTTTAAAAGAACTTATTTTTTCTTCAAATTTAAGCATATGAATATAATTAGGAGTGATACCATTATATTATGTGTATATATAAGAAAACATTTATTTTAATTGAAATAGAAGATGTATTCCAAGGGGCTTTATGAGAGGATCCTCCTACAATAAGTCAATAAAAATGCATGAAATATTAGAACTATAAAATGAGTAGAAGCACTGAATTGATTATATTGATCATAAGCCACTTCGAGGGGGTGACATCGTTTGAGAAAGATCAATAAAAATAATTTGTGGATGCCTTCATTGGCCTAAAAACTTATATATATACTCAGTCTAATCTTAGTAACTACTAGTTCCCATGCATTGGGATAAAACATAATGCTCACAAGATGACTTATAAATCATATGCATCCATAGCAACTATTACACTAAAAAAAAATTAAATGGGTAGCACATGTTTATAACATCCCCTACCTCTTAGAAAAATATTTGTATTTAATGCTTCCGATGTGGGAATTGGTGTTGAATCTAAAGTAGTGGTTCCCACATTATATCCTCTAGTTGCATTTCATGCCACTGAATAAAAACCTATGTGATGGAGCAAGAGCAAAGTTGGCATGTGCATCTATTTAGGATTGCCTTTGAATTGAGAAGGATGTATCCTTCACTATCAAGTTTTGGTAAAATAGTCTACACTCTAATGTTTGAGCCAAGAACTTTCTTCAGACAGAAAACATGAAATACTAGGTGAACTCAGAAAGAAGGTGGGAGCTCCAACTTATAAGCAACTGACTCGATCTTTTGGATAATCTTATAGGGTCCATAGAACTTGGGATCCAACTTATGATGCCCTTTGAGTTTTAGAGAGGATTGCTTGTATGGCTAAAGGGGAAGAAAAACCATATAACCTACTTGAAAAGTATAATCAGAATGATGCTAATCAACCTATTATTTCATTTGATTTTGTGTCATATGAATATTGTCCTGAGGATCTGATCCCAAGTTTGGATAATTATGTTGACCACTTGAATTGATGAATTATCGAGGATGTACGAAATGAGCATTGATGGTGATTGACCATAGACTACTTCATATGGAGTAATTTTTGTTGAAGTGTGGTAGGAGTTATTGTACCACCATTCAGTGAGGGGGAGCCACTTTTCCCATTGATATTTTTATTCTAAGGTGAAGTGATGAAGGAAAGTCTCCAAGCATTTGTTGACAATTTTAGTTTGCCCATCCATTTGGGGATGATACCCAAAATTCATATTTAGTTGAGTGCTCATACGATGAAATAGTTCTATCCAAAAATGGATGGTGAAGGTTGCATCACAATCTAAGATAATGGATGAAGGGATACCATGAAGATGTAAAATCTAGTGCAAGAAAAATTATGTGACTATGAAGGTGGTATAGGGATGGTTGAGGGCACAAAAATGATTATATTTAGAGAGGAAATCAACCAAAACCAAGATGAATATTTTCCCTCCAAATTTAGGGAGATCCTCAATGAAATCCATAGAAATATCAATCCAAATCCTAGTAGGGATAGGTAAGGGTTCAAGAAACCCAGTTATGAGTGTTGTTTCACCCTTATTGTATTGGCAGGTATCACATTCAAACACCATCTATTGAATTGTACTTTTCATTCCTTTATAGAAGAAGTTGTATCATGATCACTCATAAGTTTTGAGAAACCCTGAGTTCCCTATAGATGGAGAAGCATAGAGTTCATAGAATACATCCTGCTAAAGATCTATGTTTTAGAAAAACACTAGATGGCCCTTGTATCATAAGGAAGCACAATCACAAGAACAATGTGATACAGTATAAGGGTTAGTGTACAACTATTGAATGATTTGAGATAATGATGAACCATTGATATATCCATATTATACAGTGTCCAACCAATTTGGAATAGGCATGGAAATAGATGAAAGGGAGGATTAGTTTGTAAATGTGTGAGACAGAGCATTAGCCACAATATTATCCTTACCCTTCTTGTAACTGATCTCATAGTCATAAGCCATGAGTTTATTGAACCATTTTTTTATGATGAGACAAATACCTATTATTTTAAAAAAATATTTTAGACTCTGGTGATTGGTTTTGATGCAAAAATGATTCCTTAGTAGGTATGCTCATCACTTTTGTACTGCATAAAAAATAACCATCATTTCCTCCTCATAAATAAAGAGTACAAAATTATTACTAGAAAAAGTTTTAAAGGTGAATGAAATAGGGAATCCTTCTTGAAGGAAAACAACATCAAGTCCATTTCCACATGCATCACTCTCAATAGTGAAGGTCTTGGCAAAATCTAGCATAGCTAGAATAGGTGTAGTACACATAGCTTCTTTCAATTCTTTAAATGCACACTTAGTATCTTGTGTTCATGTAAAATAATATTTTTTCAACATAGCTATCAATGGAGCTACAATCTTCCCATAATCCTTGACAAACTTATGATAGTATCTAGTCATCCCCTAAAAACCACAGAGGCTCTTAAGTGTCTGAGGATGAGGCTAATTTGTCGTGATAGCTATTTGTTTAAGATCCACCTGAAACCCTTAGGTTGAAAAAATATGCTCAAGATAATATACTTCATCTTGGCCAAAAGCATATTTGGACTCTTTTCCACAAATATGGTAGTCAGAGAGAAGTTGTATTACAAGCTCTAGATGTTGGAGATGCTCAAACCATGTTTTACTATAGATGAGATATCATCAAAGAAGACCAGAATGAATTTATATAGGTAGGGCTAGAATATTTTATTCATAAATGCTTGTAATGTTGAAGGAACATTAGTGACCCAACATGGAATGATCAAAAACTCATAGTGGTCATCATGCATGCAAAAAGTTGTCTTAGGGATATCATCCTCATGAAGCTAGATGTGGTGATATCTAGAGTAGAGATCCAATTGGGAGAAAGAATGAGCACCATGAAGGTCATAAAAAAGCTCATCAATAGCAAGGATCAAAAACTTATCCTTGATTATGATTTGATTAAGTACACAGAAGTCAATGTAGAGGCACTATGACCCATCATTTTTCCAAATAAGGAGAATTGGGGAAGAATATGGATTGGTATTGGGGAAAATAATGCCTTGCTTCAGTAAGTCTTGAATGAGCATCTCAATCTCAATATTTTGCTAAAATGGGTAGTGTTAGGGCTAGATGTTGGGAGGAATGTTTCTAAGAAGGATTTGAAGATGGTAGTCATTTGGCCATGAAGGGGGCAATCCCATAGGTTTGACAAAGACACCTACATACCTATGTAGAATGGTTTGTAAATCAAGAGTAGTGGAAACCATTAATGGTTGCATTTAGATGGAATAGATATGGGAAATGATGTTGTGTGAATTCTTCTTAAGAAGTATTTCCATACAATGTGAACTTATGATGCTGAGAGACCCCAATTTTAAGCCTTTCAATGAGTATTTTTTTCCATTGTTTAAAAATTGTATCCAAAGTTTAAGAAAATTCCATAAGATGGGTCCAAGTGTGCATAACCATTGGGATCCTAAAACAACATCACATCCACCTAAAAGAAAGGCAAACATGTCAAAGTACAAGTTATAATCTCCAATAGAGATACACAAATTAAGACACTTCATTTTGCAAGTTAATGTTCCTCCATTAGCAATCACGACTTCAAAGTTAGAGCAAGTATAGATAAAACAATCAACTTTTTTGGTGATCTAAGGGTTAATGAAGTTATGAGTGATAGTAGAATCAATGAGTATTGTGAGAAGAAATTTCTTGAAGTAACCCCTAAATCACATGGTTTGTGGGGTGTTGACTCCTACTAAGGCATGGAGAGATATCTCTACTTATTCCTTTTGAGAAATAGGTTCCACAATAATTTGAGATTCTTTTAGATCATCTATTATATCTTGAACATCTTCCCAATTTTCAATTTCAGGTGGAGAGTCTACATCTAATAGGTAGAGATTTTACTCAACACATCGATGTCTTCTAGTGAATTTATCATCAGAGTTATAACACAATCCTTTATCTCTATGGGCTTGCATCTCTACTTTAGTCAAACACCTGATATGAGTGGTTCTGAGGGCTAATGTTGTTTGAGACCATTGTGAAGCTATTTCTTTGAATAGAGTAAAATTAGATTTGAATCGTTACTAAGATGCAATCTTGTCCTCTATCAACTTAGCCAACCCTAAGGCTTCCATCATTGTGTTGGGTCAAAATATTTTTAACTCAAATAGAATTGCATCCTTTAGTCCACTGACAAAATAACTCTTGAATAATTCACTGGATAATCCCTCTGTGTGATTGGCCAACTTTTCAAACTTTGTTTGATATTCTCTCGCAGTTTTTGTTTGTTGAAGTTTAGTGAGTGCTCCAATGAAGTCATCAAAAACACTAGGGCCAGACTGTTGAAAAATGAGGGTGAAAAAATCAGTCCATATGTGCTCGTCATGAGCCCTGATATACTACTGATACCATTGAAGGGTTCCATTTCCCAAGTGAAAGGAGGCAAAAATGACCTTGTCAACATCAAAATTATTATGTAGACTAAAATATTATTTTGCATGATATATCTATCCAATTGAATCTACACCATTAAATCGAGAAAAATTAAGTTTCAACCCATGAAAAGCACTAGAAGAAGAAAACCGAGTGTCTGAAGAGGACTCTGGATGATGTCTATTATTCATGGTGGTATGTTGAAGACTGAGGCCAAGAATTTTTCATCAAGATATTTGATATGGGTCTTGAGGGTAGCAATTTCATCCTTCATATTTTTTGCTCATGTTCAAGTTACTACCTTGACCAAAATAAGAGATATTTTTTTGGCAATGGGTAAGAAAATTAGAGTTAAGACACATTTAGTAAGAGATTTTTATTTTAATTTGGGTAAAATCGGAAGGGATAAAATTAATTTAAAAAAAAAAATCAGTGGGAGTAGGATTGACGAAGGTGAGGACAATTTCAAAAGTAAAAATGGAAAAACTAGAAAATTTATCAAAGAGAGTCAAAGGAGTAGAAAGGTGAGAGGAAAACTATGGAAAAAGTTTGAGGCAAAAGGACAAAAATAGAAGTTATGGAAAAATCCAAAAATAGGTAAATTGAGATTTACGAGAATTAGGAGTGGAATCAGAATATGGGATCTCAAAGAGGAAAATGTAAGGAATGGAATTTTAGGTGTCTGAATAAAATTTGAGGATCAACAGGGCAACAGATGGAGAGATATGGTAAAAAAACAAAAAAAAATTATAATTTTCTTTTTTTTTATTTTGTTTCTGGTTATTGTGTTCTATAAGACACATCTACTATAAATATGCTAAAATAAGTCTGTAGATCTAATATGGTGATTTTTTGATACTCTATGATAATATGCTAAAACTAGTATGAGAAGCCTTCTGATACTCTGCTGAAGATATGCTATTACAGTTTTTTGATACTCTACTAGTAATATGTTGAAATTGGTATGACAAGCTTGAAGATCTGATATGGCAAGTTTTTTGATACTCCACAATAATATTCGGTAATATGCAACAGAACAAAGTTATTTCTGACAAATTATTTAAAGGAATTATGCAGAAGAATAGAGAGAAGGCTTTCTGAAGGAAAAAACATTTCACGTTGGAAAGCACTCTGATACTAGATGAGAGGATCCTCCTACAACAAGTCAATAAAAATGCACGAACTAACAGAAATATAAAATGAGCAGAAGCATCGAATGGATTATATTGATCACAGGCCACTTCGAGGGGGAAACCTCCTTTGAGCAAGCTCAATATAACTAATTATTGGATGCCTTCATTGGCCTCAACACTTACATAAAAACTAAGTCTAATCTAAGCAACTACTACTTCCAATGCATGTAATATAAAAAAAAATTCTCACGGGATGACTTACAAAGCATATGCATCCATAACAACTATTACACTAACAAAAGAAAGAGAAGAGGTAGCATGGCTTTATAACATTTTCTTCATTTCATTTGTGCTTTACTAAATTGGGGTGCATGCTACATTTGCAATTGGTTGAGGGTTCATAACCAGTTCAAAAAAACACTCTAAAAAGATTTGGACAACACATTTGAATAAAATAAATGATTTTTCTTTATTCTTCAAAAATAATAAAAGATGTAATAAATGAAGAACACATATTTTAAGAAGACTATACTCTTACAATAACATGTGCATATAGAGGACATGGACAAATCCAGTGTTGTTCTCATTCTTTTGAATTTAGTAAGTTATATGCTTAAAAAGGAAATAAAATTTATTGATTTAAATTTAGCAAGTTTTAAAAAACCGCTACATGAGAATTTAGGTTTTATCCAAATAGAGTAAAGGGAGATGTAATAAAATGAACATAGAACAACTCAAAGATCAAAGTCCTAAATAAGTCAAAAAGAAGAACATAGAGCAACTCAAAGTTCAATGTCCTAAATAGCTAAAGCCATAAATCATCATTTTCAAAAATGCATCTAAATGAAAAATAGAGAACCATTTAAAGCTGGAAAATCAAAGGGTGAAAGTTGCATGTGACCAATAATAAAATATATAGCAAAACACAACTAGTTACAACTCCTAATAGAAAAACAAGATCCTCATAACTCTATTCTTAAAGAACGTCTTTTGTTGACAAAAAACAATGTCAACTGAATAACAAAATGTAAACAGCGTTAGCATCACCTTACAATTTGTTGTTGTGATGCACCTAAAGAAATGTTGTCAGATTCGAAGATTTCGCCGCCTCCTCTCAACAAAATCTTCGAGATAACTTACACAATCTTTTAATGGCAATATAGGGGAGGCAATGTGGAGTGCGTAGTGGTTCGCCAATGCAGGGGAAGTTGGGGGGTAATGGTCAGGGGACACATATATGACTTTGGGGGGGAAACACTCACTTATCACTGCAATCCAGGAAGAAAACCTTCTACGTTGGTTTCCAAATTGCACGCCCATATTTTTTGAGTAAATAATAGAATTAATTTACACCCTTCAGGTTAGGTAAGAGCATATTGTTTTCTATTCGAGCCAGTGAGAAAATAAGAAAAATAATATTCATGAGATATTATTAAAAATTATAGGTCTTTAATTGTATCGTCTGCCACCTGCCATAGAGTTTCCAAATCTCTAGAAACGTCTGCCCAGAGATTAATTGCATTGCACTAAAATGACTGATGAAATATAACTATGGCCAGAGTTTAAAACTAAGATGACCTTTCAAAATCTAAAATATTTGTTATGATTCTTTGTTATTTTTAACAGTCTAGCTAGAATTCCACCTTGCATTTGATACAACTTTGTGGCTCTGGTCCATAATGTATTAGAAAACAATATAAAAAGCAAACCGTTAAAAATAAACTGAATCTCACCTTAATAACTTACACTTTTAACATACTTCATATCATAATCTTCATCAGGATAGTTTTAACTTCCTCTGTGATCTATTTTGTAGAAAAAAATTAGCTTTGTAGGAATTTTTTTTGAAATAATTGCATATTTCGAAAACCATATATATATGATAATGTTAGTTCATTGCATACCGTGCTGCAGTTTCATCGATGGAATTTTGCACCGTTAAAGAGAATAGACTGAAATATCAGAAGTAAAATGTACCTTTCATGGAATCTAAACTGTGTTTTTCTAACGCATCATGTAAATAAATAAATAAATATAATTAAAAAAATAAATAAATAAATAAATAAAAATTAAAAATTAAATATTAAATGTAAATTTGGCCTACAGGAATACCATCAAATGTCAAGGTTGTTTGCAATCGAATCACAGATACTTCCTTGCATCTGCAACACAAAAGAATTTAGAAAAAAAAAAAAAAAAATAGCAAACATAGTGCTCACTGCAAAACAAAGACTTTTTCATTAAAAAAAACATTATATTATTTGATATATATATATATATATATACATATACATATATATATAACTATCTCCCTCTTAGTTTCAACATAATTGATGATCTCATCATACTCCTTGGATGTGTTACTCAGTCTCTCTTCAAATAAACCAATATGTCTTCATAGTCATTAACTGATGGAATTTTGCACGGTTAAAGAGAATAGACTGAAATATCAGAAGTAAAATGTACCTTTCATGGAATCTAAACTTTGTTTTTCTAACGCATCATGTAAATAAATAAATAAATATAATAAAAAATAAATAAATAAATAAAAATTAAAAATTAAATGTAAATTTGGCCTACAAGAATACCATCAAATGTCAAGGTTGTTTGCAATCGAATTACTGATACTTCCTTGCATCTGCAACACAAAAAAATTTAAAAAAAAAAAAAAAAATAGCAAACATAGTGCTCACTGCAAAACAAAGACTTTTTCATTAGAAAAAAAACATTATTTTATATATATGTATGTATGTATGTATATGTATATGTATATGTATGTGTGTGTGTGTGTGTGTGTGTGTGTGTATGTATATGTATATGTATATGTATATGTATATGTATATGTATATGTATATGTGTGTGTGTGTGTATATATATATAATAGAGTAGAGTTTATTTTATAATATTAAATATAACATATTATAATAGAGTAGAGTTTATTTATCTATTATAATATGTTATATTTAATATTTTAAAATAAACTCTACTCTATTTTATATATATATATATATATATATATATATATATATATATATATATATATATATATATATATATATATATATATATATATATATAGCCTTATCCCCACATTAGTTGTATTGTAATTCGAATTCGATGCACATATCAAATGTTGAGTTTTATCATAATCAAATAAACTCTTATGATGTACTCACTCACCATTGACAATAGAAATTGACCAATCAAAGATTCCATCACTCTACACATTGTAAACCCCTTACTAAAGGGTGCAAGTTATGGAAATCTACTAGTGATGCAAGTAGACCTCTTTAGGTCTCTTACACTGAGTCTTCTTATAAGTTCCTTACTATATCAATGCCAATAACCACACTCTCTTGTTAGATATCTTTATTCTATACCACTTGCTTTATTGATATAGGTCTTCTACAAATTTGACTCAACTTAATCCCTTGATTGAGATTTAATAGGGTTTTTACAAATTCCTAACATAGTTAGGTTTCATCCCTTCTTTCTTGGAGGTTTCACCTTCATAGATACACTGATAACCTGAAATTCAGACACTGATGTTCACTAACAAGATGTTTGATCTCATTTATACATTAAACAACTTGATACTCGAACCTTGATTGCCAATCTTAACAAAAATAGAGAAAAATTGGATATTCTTGCCCTTAGATCTATCTTTCTCTACTTACTATTCAAAATAAATATTATTTACTCTGTCAAGGATACTAACCCTTCATTTTATTCTATTAAATCCAATCTATATATTTTCCCTTGTCAATAGACACTTCATATTTGTCAAAGACAATAAAACAAGGTTTTAAGTTCTACAAAAAAGACTGCTACATGGATTCCTTAGTATCATGCAATGCTATGATATTTAGTTCTTGGAATCACTTCAATCACCTCATAAAAAACTTGTTTCAAACATACACAAAGTCAGAAACACTTTGATTTAATCCTCTTTACATTATGTTTCTTTTAAACTATGATAAATAAATTCTTAGCCTTCTTGACAATAACTTAGCCTTCTTGCATATGATTTAAACTATACAAAGACCTTTCAGGATTATCACATTCTTAAAAAAAATCTTTGGAAAATGTTTCAAATTATTGAATTGATTTCTATCTTCGATCTTATTGGAAATGCAATAAAATGATGAAAACATGGGTCTAGTCTTAATTGTGTAGGACTGCAGGCCCTGCAACTTAAATATATTCCTTTATACACACTCTATAAACTTGAAACCACCTCTGTTACCTTAAAAATTCTCACCTCTATCTCCATTTTGAAATTCAAACATTTAACATCGGTCTGCGAAAAGTTATGTTCTCCTTTAGACTCTCTAATAGGGTTTTAAGAACTAGTCACAGGTCTATACAAACTTAGTCATATCATAAATTTAGGGTTATATAAATATTTAGTCAATTTAAATCAATTAGAAAACATCCTCTAAAAATCTTATATAAATTTATAAATCATTTTGATGATTAAATATTTTTCTAGAGAGTTTTTGGTGTGTTAAGCTCTTGACTAGGGTTTACTGGATTGTCATAGGCCAAGAGTAGTCAGATAGATATAGTTTATGTTTTAAGACTTATTTTTGTATTCTTCCACCTATAAAGGACTCTCCTTATCCTCACTCAAATTTTTCACCTATATTTATCCTTTTTCTTATCTCCAACTGAAATAAAAATAACTTTTCTCTTATGATTGTGAACACAGTGCAACAGTCTCAGACCTGAGAGCACCTTAAAACAAATGATTTAAAATGTAATAGATTTCATGGTTTCCTTTATCCAAGTAAATTACTTTGTCAACTATTGGTCAACCCTATAAATCAACAAAAATGCATGAAAACATCTCCTTTATAGACTGTACCATCTAAAACATTGTTTATTAGCCTTTAAAGCTTATAGATCATCATAAAAACATGAGATAACATCAAATAACAAGCTAAAATCATGAAATTACATATTCATAATATTTAATAATACACTAAGAATCAATATTGGTCTTGTTTTCTTTATTTATGCTTGATAATTACATTCATACCTCTACAACACCACAAATTCACACACAAACTTGTAACTTCTAGCCTAAAACTTCTTAGCAACCTCCTTTCATCACCCTACAAACTCAACCTTTACATTTGTCTTATTTTTATCTTGAGATCCTTATTTTATGGTTCGATCTCTATCAATATTATCCAAACTTGTCTATACAAGATTCTCTCTAACAAACTTAAGCTTATCACTAAACAATGTTTTGTTTAGTCCTCCACCAATGTTGGAGTCTTATAGATAGGTTTTAAGACAATTTTACATTGAATTGAGGGTAAAAATACATTTACAACTTATTACTAGACCCTAGTGATCATTTAACAATGGATCAATCCTTTAAAAACATATCAAAACACTCTACAAGTCCTTACAACATTTTAAATTTTAAAATCTATCATTTTGGTGGGAAAACCAAAACAAGCTCAAAAGACCACTTTGTAAAAGAACTAAGGATTGTAACACCTCATTATGGATTTTAAAATCCCTTACATACTCTCTCACGATCAATTCATCATAAAATAAAGTAATATCAAGAATTTTATTGATGTATCTATGACCTATCAATCAAACAAGCTAATGTTGCATAGTTACAAATGATTTGATGATGCTCCTGCATCATACTCCCTAGGTGGGAAATATTTTGGCTCCATCTGAAAAGAAGTTTTGAATTCTTCTTCTTTTTTTCTAATTCTTCATCACATCGTTAATTTCTCTTATACCACCTTCATGTCTACCATCTTCTTCATGATTCAAGAGCCTAATTAGCTCAATTTCTACTTCATCTTCCTTTATTAAGTCCATGATTTTTCCTCTATCTTATTGAGTATTATAAATTATTCCATCTCATTATTTGTATCCTCTTTTATACTTGAACATCCAATAACTCAATCATGATTAATTTAAAAAAATTGAGACATCATTTCCTTTCTAACTTCTATCATTAGTTTACTACTTCTACTAATGTTTTGTGTTTCTCCTAATTCAGCATCTGCTTTGTTTAAGAGCCTCAATAGCTTAGATTCAACCTTATTGATGTCTTCCTCATCTCCTCTAAGGTCCAAAGAACCTGATTCCTGCATGATTTACTTCCATATTAGCTCTTCTTTTCAACTTTATTCTTCCATTTCTTCATTTTCATTTTTTCCTTCAATGAGTCTACACAAAAAACCAAATGTTTTCTTGTTTAATGTCTTCATCTCATCAACTTGTAAATATGCATACACATGATCAAAAGAAACATTAAAAAAACTTGAGTTTATATACCCTCTTCAAATGTTTCTTGCTTCAAAAATGTTCCTTCTTGCATTCACATGACTTCAATGAGGCATTGTTCTTCAAGAGAATCTTCTTCTTATTCTTATTCTTCTAACATCACTATTTCTTCTTGATAACAAATCTATACCTCATCATGCTCTAATGGAATGTTTAGTAGTATCTTATCTTGCTTGATCTCTTTAATGTTTGAGACGTTAAATTGGGCCTCTTCTTCCTCAACTTGCATACCTACATTCACATATCCAAATAAATTATTAGAATCAAAATATTGAGGCCTTATTACCTCTCCAAGTGTCTTCTTGGCTTGCTTTCTATCACCTTTAGCTTCTATTTCCAACTTCTAATTTCTTACTTCCTCCTTATCTTTTTATTCCATCTCTGTGATTGGCCACTTAACCACTTTCTTCATTCTTATGAAGAATCCTTGTTTGGATTGACTACACTCTTCCAAATACTCTTTTAAGCATACTACATCCTTTTTCATCTCATCTATCTCCATTTGCATATCCTATTATTTTCATACCTCACTTTTTTCTTCATCTAGTTCTTCTTCCTTGGAAGTCCTTCTATCTTATTTTATATTTCCTCTTCCTCTTGTGTATCACCTAAAACCTTTTTGGTATTTTTATAGCTCATCCATGTATATTTCACCTGAGACTTCACTTCCAAGTTTGCTTCACCCAACATCTATTTATGGAGACTCAATGTGCTCTTTCTCTTTAATATTATTAAGCCTCAATGTGATATATAATTGCTTGAACCTTTCTAACTTTTCCTTCACTCAGATAACTTGCAATTTCATAAATTCCAAGAGCTTTTTCTAAGCTCTGATACCACTCTAATGCAAGTATACCTCTTGATGTATCTTAAATTGAGTCTTCTTATAAATTCCTTACTATATCAATCCCAATAACCACACACTATTATTAGATATATTTATTCTATACCAATTCCTTTAATGGTATAGGTTTTCTACAAATTTGACTCAATTTTTTCACTTGATTGAGCTTTAACAAGATTTTTACAAATTCCAAACATAGTTAGGTTTCATCCCTTATTTCATGGAGTTTTCACTTTTACACATAGATTGATAACATGAAATCTAGAATATGATGTTCATTAATAAGATGTTTCATCTCATCTATACATTAAACAACATGATACTCAAACCTTGATTTCCAATCTTAACCAAAATTAAAAAACATGATATTCTTTCCCTTAGATATGTCTTTATCTACTTAGTCTTCACAAGTGAGATTATTTACTCTGTCAAGGATTATAACCCTTAATTTTCTTCTATTCAATCCAATCAACAATTTTTAACTTTTCAATAAACACTTCATATTTGATAAATGTAATAAAATAAGGTTTTAGATCCTACAAATAGGACTGTAGACAAGGATTTATTAGTACCTTACAATGCTATGATATTCAGTTCTTGGAATCACTTCATTCACCTCATAAAAAAATTGTTTCAAACATCCACAAAGTTAAAAATATTTTGATTCAATCTTCTTTACATTATGTTTTATTTTGAACCATGAGAAATGGTTTCTAGGACTTCTTGACTATAACTCAACCTTCTTGCATATTGATATAACTTTTCAGGAATTTATGGAATGTAAAACTCTAAGATGCTAAAGTTTTAGAATAACAAATAATAAATAATTATATAAATAAATACATCCATTGATGTATATAATAATTGACTAATCTAATTATTATATAAATAGTAATGAACCAGAATGGAATGCACTTAGTTGTATACTGATTAAGATAGATGATTAATAGGTTTGAACTAGAAACATAAATGTGCAAAGTGTCATGAACTAGAACCATAAATGTGCAAAGTGTCATGAACTAGAAACAAGAATCAAAATCCATCCTAAATAATAACATGATCTTGTAGGTAGCAGTGCACTATGCTAGTGTCCTCTAGGGCATGCTAGTGTCCTACTTAAAATTGAGGTAGTGAACTTTGGGAGTGCCCCTTCACCTAGTCTTAAGATGCCTATACCTAAATGGACAAAATATGGTTCATTGTTTGTGCCCTATTTTTAATGACTTGGATGTGAAACCAGAGGCCTCAATGTTTGTTATGGTATTTGAGAAGCAAAAATATAAAAGAGTGATGTAAGCAGGGTAGGCTAGACATGACCTCAACACCCCATGTACTAAGTGTTACCTACATAACAATACCTCAAAAGGGGATCAAGCACATTGTAGTTATCCCAATCTAAGTTTTGATATAATTGAAAGTGACTACTAGTATGAGTGTCAAATTAAGTTCTTTTAGTGTGACTTGAAACTATAAATATAAGTAATCTAAGCTCTAAGTTGTTATAGATGGGTATATGCATAAGTAGGATATAATAGGGATCACTGACCTTGATTTGCATGATTTTTTTTATCTTTTTTTTGAGTAATATAATTTTCATATAATGGATAAGTGAACTAAATTATTGTATATATAGTGTTATGTTTCTTTTTAAAATGTGAAACAGTTCTAGGCTAACCCTAAATTGCTTTGGGGAATGAAAAGATATTTGTTGGGGGTAAAAAGAGATAAGGGGCACTAACATGGTCCCTAAGTCACTAGTGTAGTGTGTCAGTGTCTAAATGGTTACGTTAATGTCCAAGTGGTAGATATTGGTGAACAAAGGGCCAGGGTGCCTAGGGGATAACTTAGTGTTGATTTTTGTATGTCTAGAAATGGGTTGGTCTTGCACAAAAGATAGAAAAGGATAAAAAGAGTCCTAAGATAGGTATAGGGATAAACTAAGGATAAGGTGGTCTCAAGTGACACTCATTACACTAAAGTGACATTTTAGATGACTATATTTGTCCCCCCCACCTTTATTCTAGAAATGAAACAAAGCTAAATGATTAAGATAAAGGAAAATAAGTATGCATGGACTTACCTAAGTGGTGAAGCTTTTGAATTTGGGTTTGACTCCATGAAGTGTGATCCATTATGTGTCCTACAAATTAAACATTAATGAATCAGTCCCTACTTAAAAAATATCAAAAACAAAGACAAAATTGATTAAAGAGACAAGAGAAAGAGGAATGGAAGGAATACACCTGATTGGGTAAGTGAACCAATTCAAGAACCTAGTGACATCTTATGTGTGTGCATCTGGTGTTCAAATGGTGAATAACTTGGACTGATATATTGGATTATTCAATCCTCATGTCTGTGTGGATCAAGAAATGAAACTGGCCTTAACTCCATCATTGCCTACCCCTACTTAGTAGATCATAATTTTTGAATAACTTATAATGGACTAATGGCTTGTCCAACAGTCCTATGTAGGTGGCTAAAGAACTCAAAGAGGTTATGACTCCATCATTGCCTACCCATGTGTAGTAGATTCATCTAAAATTAAAATATCATAATGTAAATGAAGCTATATGATGTAACTAAAATTGTGTAGGATGGTTCTAGGTCCACTCAGAAACTCTAAAATGTAAAACAACTCAGGGGCCACTTAGGCACTCAGGAATGTAGCTCAGGGACTACTCAAAAATGCTAACCATTATAGATATAATAAGGCATCAATATGGTGTAAAACTTGGTACAAATGGTGTCTAGAGTATACAACATAGAGAATGACATGAAATTATCATTTCATCTGAGAGTACTATTTTCAAATTGAACATATGTGAATGATGTGCCATGAACATACCCCCAATTCTCATATCTATGCATATAGATTGTAGGCTGAGTAATAATAATAATAATAATAATAATAATAATAATAATAATAATATGTGTCTAAGTATTTGAAACTAAAGTGGGAGTGATCATGTCATGCATGATGCCCTTAATCTAAGCAAACCTATGTGATTATTCACATAAGTGAGCATAAACTAAACCTATATGATAATGTATGACTGAAGATGAACAAACTCAAACTATACTTTCTGTAATTTTATAGCAATTTTAGAATTTCCTATTTTTGGGACTACTAGATAGTAGTACGGTCCCTTGGATAGTATCGCATTGCACTAGTGTCCTCTATGCCACATTAAAGTCAAATTTTATTATTTTTGTGCAAAATTTAAATTGATATGGTTGTGACTATTTCTCATTGTGTTTTCTTGAATTTAGGCTCTATATTTTATGTATGTATGCTAAAAATTATATTCTAAGTGGACTCGAATGGTCTGATCTCTATGAAAAATGCATATTAATTCCCCCTCTTTTGAGGTGAATTTTTGAACATGTTTAATAATTTACCTCAAAATAAAATCTTTGCATCATATGTGTTAGACTAAAAATATATGATATCTATGTTATAAACCAATATAATGTGTATGTATGACATCAGAATATAAAATAGTTTGAGCATAAGTTGGTAATGTATGATGTATGTTACATCTAACATTCACAAGGTCAGATAGATATGATAATGTAAGTATGTATATGAATAGTGACTATGGATATAATCTAAGTAACTACATAGGGGGATGGGACATGATGTACATAAAGGCACCCAATGAGGAAGGGAAGATGCATGAGGTCCCTCGTGGCATTACAAACTGACTATGAAAGTAATAATCAAGAGATATGTGTCATGGCCATGATGCATACATGAAAGCATACATACAAATACATGAAGCATGCAAAATAGACCCAGGGGCCATAATACAAGGGGCATGGGCACATGTCACTAAGTCTAATAAATAAATATATACAAGGACATGTTCAAATGTCCACATACACAATAACAAGCAAGGTTATATTAGAGCCACATGGAAGGACATGTTTAAATGTCTACATACACAATCAAGTAATCACAAACAAAGACATAAGCACATGCCCAAATCATACATATAATGGAAGGAAATGGCTTAGATACATGGAACAATGCAATATTCTAATGCCCTCAAGTGGATGTAGAATCAAAAATATACAATCAAATCTAAACTAGTAAATCTAAAAATGAAAGGAAGAGCAAATAAGTACATAATTTTGGCCTATAGTAGTAGATATCAAAAAATATGTGTAGTATAGGATGATCTATATCAAGATATAAACTATGCTAAATATTTGATATGGAATATAGAAAGATATAACCTAACAAATCGAAAGCTGTGTATAGGATACCATCAATGGGAAAATATATCAATGTTAAACCTATTATCTATGTATGTGCCCCCAATGGGTAGATAATAAAAAATATTGATCAGTGTGACAAACTTGAGTTATTTAATATTTTATGAACACTCCAAGACAAAAAGTGAAGCATGTATGTATAATAAAACCAAGTACACTAACATAGATAACATATTTAGTACCTGTAAAATAGAAGAAATGTAAACAAAGCAATGCATATAATCTAAAATTATATTTTTTGAGCGATATTTAAATGTTTTTGTGTTTTTGAAAATGTTATATTGGTTTTGTATTTTTTGAGTATAAGATGTGTACAAGCAATAATGAAAATGAAACTATATACAAGGAGCAATGTAATACAAACTATGTATAAGTAAACTCTGAGTTGTTTAGATATATAATCTCTGTAGATGCATGATGTTCATTGGATTCTTCATTGCCTTATCATCAAGTGAAGCTAGATGGTATAACTTGGGCTAAGCTTTTCTAAAATTAAGTACGGTCTAAGCATATTGGTTTGAACTTTCCTTTTGTCTCCTATTTGACATTGATATTTTAGAGGTTCTCTTTTATAATGAGATCATTGACTTCGAATTCTCTATTATGAACATAGTTATTGTGTTCCCATTGGATTCATTTTTGATATTCTCTGATGTGATATATGACTTGGATGCTTGTGTGATCCAATTTTTTTAACTCATGTAGATGTCTTTATTTATATTGGTCATCTGTGATAATCCATTTGAAATAAAATTGTAGGGATGGGATTTGTAATTCTAGTGGAATAACTACTTCAATTATATAAATTAGTGAATAAAGAGTAACTCTTGTCAATGTGTGAATACTAGTTTGGTAAGCCCATAGTGCATAGATGAGATGATTATGCCAATCATCATCAATTTCAGTAATTACTTTACTCAATATATTTTTGGTTATCTTGTTTTTAGATTCTTCTTGACCATTACCCTATAAGGTAGAGAACACAGGTTGGATCTTGTATTTTGCACAAAATTTCTTCATTATTTTGTTCCTTAAAGAAGTTCCATTATCTGTAATGATAACCATTGGTAGTCTAAAACAAGAAATGATGTTTTTTATGACAAATTAGCTTATATCTTCTCCTTTCATGTATTTTAATGGGACTGCTTCCACTTAATTATTAATGTACTATTTAGATGTAATGATAAATTTGTGTTCCCCTACCAATTTCAGGTTGACTTTGCAAATGAGATCAAAACCCCATAACATGAAGGGCCATGGGGAAATAATATGTTGTAATTGTTTTGAAGGGATATGGTGTAGATTATTATGTCATTGACATTAGTAGCATAGTTTAGCATATTATTGACATGTTGTAGGTAGTGTTTTGGGTCCTAATGTAACATTTAGTGTTATTTGCCCTAAAACTTTATGTGTAATATTATCAAACCCTTAGATGTTCATATCATAAGGATTAAAATCCTTAGCATATATATTAAGAATCTAGAGAAAATAAATATTACAAATGTTTAACCTATATCCATTATCGACTAACACCCATTTGACACCAACATCATTAATTCATAATGTGATGTAATGAGGTATATATTGCTATATGATGTGTTAATGTGGGAGGTCTTTTTCAAAGGAGATATGTTATTTAGTCCACTTCATATTATTAATTATGGATGTAAAATAAGCTAGCTTTGTTGTACTTGGTACCTTAATAGCATAGAAGACCGCATACAAAACATCTTTGTATGTGATGGAATGTTGTAGAAGTTATAAAATGTAAACTTTGGTTGGAGGAACACTGATCTAATTTACAAATATATAACCATTGGTTGATCTAATATACCATGCTTGAATACTCCTTCTAGACATCATAGCATGGACTGCAGGGTCTATTATGAGCATAGAGTTGGTAGTAGGAGTGAGATAGTATCTAGATGGGTAGGGTCAGGAAATAGGATAGATAAGCAAACCCAGTTATGTTCTCTTATGTCTAGTAATGATAGATAAGGAATAAAAGTGAACCAAAGAGAAAAATGCATCTAAAGGAGATGTGTTAATTTTAGGTAATGTGTTTTTTTATCTTATGTATTATATTCTTTATGTGTGTAACAATTTTCTTCTTAATTGAATTCCACATAAAATAAAAATAATATGAAATAGAAATGATGATATATGAAATATACATTAACTAAAATAAGACATCATGTACATATGTGTTTATAGCTTATTTGAGTTAATTCTAAACGAAAGGAAACAAGCATGAAAATGAAACTAGAAAAAATTACATTAGAAGGTGATTAACATATTATGTCATTATTATCATGATTAGACAAAAATTTAAATTATAAGATATAATGATTTGAAATTTGAGTCTGAGTTCTAGAAGGATGGAAACAAAAACCCTAAAGGTAGTTTAGGGTTAGGGTTTTTGCACTATTCAAAGTAAATTAGGTTCACCAAATGATTTAAATTTTTGAGTTACGTACTTAAGATGCTAAAGTTCCAAAATAATAAATTACAAAATAAATATAGCAATAAATATATCCATTGATTTGTATAATAATTAACCTATCTGATTATTCTATAAATAGCAATGAACTAGAATAAAATGTACTTAGCTATAAACTAATTGAAATAGATGAGTGACAAGATGTAAATTAATATGAAAGTTATGTAAAGTGTTGTCAACTATAAAAAGGAGTCAAAACCCATCCTAGATAATAGTGTGGTCCTTTGGATAGTAGTGAACTATGTTAGCGTTCTTTAGGACATGGTAGTATCCTATTGTAATAAGGGTACTGAGATTTTGGGTACACCTTCACCTAGTCATGAGATGCATGTGCCTGAGTGGATAGAAATTGGTTCACTATTTGTGCCCTAATTTGATTGATTTGAATTCAAAACCCTAGGCCTCCATGTTTGTTAGGGTATTTAAGAAACAAAAACAAAAAAGAGTGGCATTAGTAGGGTAGGATGTATGTGACCTCAACATCCCATGTGATGAGTGTTGACTACATACCGATAACTCAAAATGGGCTCAATTTTTATGTAGTTCTCCCAATCTAAGTGTTGATGCAAATGCAAATGAATGATTTTATGAGTGTCAGATTGAGTCCTTTGAGGGTGACTTGAGACTATAAATATGAGTAATATGTGTTCTAGGTTATAGTAGATGGGTGTATGTAGAAGTATGGAATAATAGAGACCAATGAACTTGATTTATATAATTTTTTATGAGATTATTTTTGAGTATTTGTATATGATTTCCATCTAGTGGATAAGTTAATGAAAGTGGTGTATTTATAGCATTATGTTGCTTGTCAAGATGTGAAATAGGTTTTTACTAACTCTATATTTATTTGGGGAATGAAAATATATCCATTGGGGGTAATAAAATATAAGGGACACTAATACGTCCCTAAGTCATTAGCGAATTGCTCCTGTCCAAAGGGTTGCACTAATGTCCATGTGGTATAAACATGGAAACAAAGGGCCTAGGTTCCTATGGGATGTCTTAGTGATACTTTTTGTATGTCTATAAATGGGTTAGTCTCACACAAAATCTATAAAAAAGATAGAAACAGGCCCTAAGATAGGTCTAGGTTTAAGCTAAGGATAAGGTGGTCTTAAGTGACATTCATTGCACTAGTGTGTCATTTTAGATGACTACACACATGATTTCAAATATAAAAATATATTTCAATATTATGAAATTCTTAAACATGTTATTTTTAAAAAATTTAAACTTATTTAATTGATTTTTATGTTGGTTCTTATTGGAAATGCAAAAAAATGATGAAAACATGGGTTTATTCTTAATTATGTAGGATTACAAACCCTGCAACTTACATATCTTCCATTATACACACTCTATAAACTTTAAACCACCTATATTATATTTAAAAATATTATCTCTATCTCCATAACAAAATTCAAACATCTAACATTTGTATTCTAGGAGTTATGTTCTCCTTTGGTTTCTCTAACAGGGTTTTAAGACCAAGTTACAAGTCTATACAAATTCAGTCTTGAATATATTTAAATTTAGGAATTTATAACTCCTAAAACAAATTATATAATTTAAAAAATATACTCTACCACTCTTATACAAATTTTCAAATCATTTATAGGGAGAAATCTCTTTCTAGAGAGTTTTTTGTGTCTTAAACCCTTAACTAGGGTTTACAAGTTTGTCACAGGGTGAAAGTAGTCAAATGGAGATAATTTATGTTTTAAGAATTATTTTGGAATTATTAAAACTATGAAAGAATCTTCCTATTCTAACCAAACTCTTTCACCTCTATTTATCCTTTTGCTTATAACAAACTAAAATAAAATTAGCTTTACTCTTCTGACTGTCAACACAATGCAATAGTCTCAAACCTAAGAGAACCTTAAAACAATGATTTAAGGTCTAATAGCTTTCATGGTTTCCTTATTACACTATAAAATAATGATCAACCCTATAATTCACCAAAAATTCATGAAAGCATCTCTTTCATAGACTATATTAGCTAAAACATTATTCCTAGGCCTTTAAATCTTATAGATCATCATCTACACATAAGATAACATCAAATACCAACTTAATATCATGAACTTGCATATTCATAGTATGTAATAATACACAAATAATCAATATGTGTTTTATTTTCTTTATTTATGCTTTATAATTACATTTAGACTCCTGCAACACCCCAAA